>OZ012647.1:2022575-2191400 GCA_963942575.1 Priocnemis perturbator
TCTCGAGCCAAAAGCTTACTCGAGATGCCGCGAAAACAATGTCGAGGGCGCGGGCGGGCCGAGATATACCTAATTGTTACGAGTAGAAGCCTCGGTAGCTGACGATGGGAAGGAAGGGGGATCGGAGAGAAAGGTGTGGCGAGAAGGGGAAGGATGAAAAAATGACACCGACTCTCGAGAGTCTCCGTTTCTTTTCCACTTCCGACGGATCCGTCCGTCCGTCTCGATCTCTCCGCCCTCCCACCTCACGGCACACTTGCTTTTTATCGGCGTACTTTAGCCCTCGAAGCTGCCGGAGTCGGAGTGCCGACGAAGGGGGCGGCGAAGGGGTGGCAAAGGGGTTGGAAGAGGGACGAAGGGCGGTCGGGTGAGCGGTCGAGGGTACGGCCGGGGCATTAAACCCATTTAAATATAACCAATACTGGGGGTGCCTTCCACCCCTCGGTTATGGATGATTTTTACCGTTCATTTGAATAACCCGTAAGCCGCATCGTCTGCGCGCAGACACACGCGCGTATCGTCGCGTGTTTCCGCTACCATCATCATTCCTTTTCGCTTTTTTTCTTTCCTTTTTTGGAATTTTTAGTTTTTGCTCCATACACCGTCTGGAAATTGGTCCCCGGATGAGTAACCGGCAGTCGTCATCGGTATCTAGTCGATGTAGGTTATGATTCAATGTTCGCGGTTGATTGTGGATCAGGTGTTAGCTATCGAGGCACAATCTCATTGAATTCGGCTGAATGAATCGACATCTCTTCGTTCGTACGCGGGTGCGAAAGAAAAGTATTCCAGAATGAAAATCCTTACCTACTTTCATCTTCGATTCTGGTTTTTCACTAATTAATCTACAGCATTGCGAAAGAGTACGTTCAACCTCGCGACGGAGCGGGGCAGCTCGCGAAGGCGAAGAAGGGGAAAGTTGCGACAAATGATTTTGGCACATACCCACGCATCGCTGGCAGCTTCGAAATTCCACTCGTTTCGCCATCACCGTGTCTTTCGCTCGCTCGCACGGCGCGCCTTAATTACCGTAATGACCGGTGTACGCATTCAATTAGCGCGGCTATGCTCGTAAGTAACGTTTCTCCGAATGCGGAGCGAATTCATAGGAATTAATTGCGGGCGGGCGCGCGCAGCGAGACGGCATCGAATTCTTATCCGAATCGCGATCAGATATGAGAAGAAAGATCCACCTCGTTTGACCAAGACTTCTCACTCGGCCCTCCCGTTTCCGGCCTCGTTCCTGCTGCTCCTTTTCGCTGTTTATTGCCTGCGCGCGCGCGTGCACACAGTTTTGCGCGCCCCGTTTTCGTTGTGTACTTTTCAAATTACGCCGAGTCGCACGCTGTGTTTTCCGGCCGGTTTACCGTGCAGCCGCGGTATCTTCATTAATCGGCCATTCTACGGTCGCGCGACTGCTGTTTTTGCGGATGAAACCGTCTGAACGTTCATTTCGATCGACTTCACTACTTACTAGATTTTTCCGCATGTTTCGGAACACGAGCAGTGTGTTCGGCAATGTTTTTCGAATCCGTCGCGTTGAACTTTTCAGAAGGCTCGCCTCTATTGCGTGCAATCCAATCCGGCGTACAGCAGAGCGCGCGCGAGATCGAGCGCTTCGCGCGACCGTAGAACGCGGCTGATCTTCGAAGCATCAATTATCCACTGGTATCGTCGTGCGTTTTTCACGCGGGACCTGCTCTGAGAGCGAACGACGCGATCGAGCGGTATCGACTGTGCCGTCGGACTGTGCCGCAATTAAAAAAACAAACCGAAAAAAGGAAAAAAGACACAGAAAACAGAGAATAAAGGACAAAGAAACGGGGAAAAATAGGATTCAGCCGGCGATAAACTATCAGGGGGCGACTTTCGCCGCAATCCGATCTTTTCCGAGCGAGATCTCGCGGTCGGAAGGGTTAAACTCAGAGTATGCCGAATTTCTGGCAATTCGTAACAAAAATCGAATCGCCGGTCAACCGTTCTGCTTCTCCTCCGACGGTCCCGCGAACGGTGCGAGTCGTCCTGAACAAAAAAAAGAGAGAGAGTTCCGTGTACGACCGCGGATCGAATTCGCGTAGAGCGACCCCGCCTTCGAGAGCGGAAGGGAGAAGGGATGAGGCATCGAAATGAAACAATTTTTTTCCCTCGCCTGTCGGGTCTGCGGGACCAAATCGGCGGGTACGATCTGCCGCTAATCCCGGCTCGGCAAAACGGTGTATAGCGTTTTTGCGCTGTTTTGCGGCTCTGGTAAAAGGGCGGAAAAAATCGGCGCTCGGCGAAAAAAAAACCCGGAGTAATGCGGGACGTGGGCGACGGGGGGCGAGCACGAGGGGCGAGGGGGAGAGAGGAGGGGAGGGGGAGAAAAATCGGCGGAAAGCCGCGATCGGGCGCGGCGACAAAAATTGTATGTACCGGCGGGGCGACAATAATTGAAACGGCGCGTAACACCGTCCGAATCCTCGAAACCCATTTTATATTTTAATCGCACTTCGATAGGCTCGTTGCGATCCTCTCCTGGCTTCGAAACTCGGTATATGCGCCCACCCTCCTCCCTTGCCTCTCTTTTTCTCGATCACGCCGCCGCGCCGCACGTATATCGGCCGGAACGCATCACTCTCTCTCTCTCTCTCTCTCTCTCCTCTCTCCCGGTTTTCGGCAGTTTTTGTTCGTCCCAGCCGCCCGCGCGCCTCCGCGGCAAAGCGCGATTCTTCGTTCGTTCGACGTTTTTGTCCCACCGCTCGCTTCTGTCCCTGTCTATCTTTTTTTCCACCCCCCTTCGCCCCCCGAATCGCTAGGGAAGGGGGCGAAAGAACAAATCGCCGTTCCCGTTCGACGAGCCGAGCTGACGCTAACCGACTGCGTTTTGGCAGGACGCTCCGCTTTGGAAAGCGCTTCGACGCCCGAAATAAAATATTACCGTCCTTGGACATGTGTGCTCGCGCCGGCGCTCGAGCGCACGCTCGCCACAGAGCACGAGATGAAAAGGGACGGGGTGGATCACGAGCTCCCGTCGTTCGCCTTTTCGAGCCACCCGGGATCCGCCATCGGTCAAATCGGGTTTCACCTAATTTATCCACTTTCCGAATTTGCCGCACGCGGAATGTCCAATTTTCCATCGGTTTTTCTGCTTTGCCCGGGGGCCAGATCGCCGCGACGGCTCGAGGGTATGCATTCTGTTTTAAGAAATTGATGTTATTCGGAAAAATCCTGGCGTATGTTCGCCCAGTTGTCGTCGGTTTCGATCGGAACGATTGCGTTGCTCAAGTTTCGGCCTGGACGTGCACAGAGTGTCTCGACGCGAGTCGCCGGACGTGTCGAGGCAGTACTCTCTGCTTATCACTGCGGCGGATCGTCGGTCGGGCCAACGGTCCGTTCCGACGTTTCCACCTTTTTCATTACCACCTCACGCTACCCCCTCCCTTTCCCCTCCGCACATACGATTAGGTATTATCCAAGCGGTTTTAATAGTCGCGCGCCGACGATTTATCGGCGCATTAATCTGCGGCGCAGCTAACGGCGCGCGCTCAACTTTTGCCCGCTCGACAATAAATATTTACGCAACGCCCTCCGCCTCGTTTCATTATCTTTTATTATTTCAGCGCAAAATTACGGACACTTTGTTGTCGTGGCCATCTCGCCCCCTCGCCGCTTCCATCTTTTTCTCTGTCGCTCCCGGAGCTTGGGCGAGAACGATTGGGCGTGATCGACAGAAGTCGAAACGGAATGGAATGACGAGAGTCGATCCCCCGGCTCATGAGCGAATTTTTTTCCCCCGAAACGATGGGTCACACTAACGTTCCGTTGTTCGCGATGAATAAATGAAAAAAATATTCGATCTGTCCCCCGGTCACAGCGGGACGCTGACTTAATCCGCTCACGCGTAAATTTTTCAATTTCTCAAACATTGTCAAATGAAGGTGGCTCTTTTTTTGGTTTTTTTTTTTTCGTTCTCCAGCCCCATCTGACTCCCCATTCCCCGCCGCCGCGCGCCGTGACACGGTTCTGCAAAGGATTTGCGATCGTTTCAATTAGACGCGCGCTAATTGGAACGTTGAATACTTAATGTACGATATCTTATTTTGTCCGCGACAGAATGATTTCTTTTTCTGGTTAATTGTGAGACAGATCGCTGATGTCGCAGGATACGAGTATGCAGAGAGCATGATAAATTCAATCAGATATCGATCTGCGGGCAACTTGAATATACGGAAATAAATTAGAACCGACGGAGTACTCTTATTCTAAGAGAGCAAAAGTGTCACGAGTGGTGTGAAAATAATTTCGCAAGTTGAGCGCGAAACGCGATCTGTGGGAGGCAAAAAGTGTGACATCTGGAACGCGGTTGCCGAGTGTTAGAGCGTTAGCGCCGAAAAGGTTAATTACAATACGCGCGATAAAATCATCGTTGCTTAATCAGCGGCGTCCAAGCGCGACGTATATTTAACGAAACACGATGCAACGAGCTTAATCTGAATACTGTAACGGTCTACGCGCTCGGGCAGAGTGTAAATGCGACGATATTCCCGCACCTGACCTGTTCATTTTCGTCAAACGTAATTCCGCAAGAGAGTAAGTGCGACCAGTTAAACTAACGGCTCGTATTCTTTCTGTTATTCCAGGTGAGTAACTACCATCATCTTCCTATTATCGCTGATGCGCGAGGCGAGGAAAATACTCGGGGAACATCGAAAGTGTGAGTAATTGAAAGCGTCATTATTTTTCCTCGTAAACTCTCAATTCCTGTTGTTCTTGGCAATTTTAATCCTTTAATTGGCCCGTCGTTAGACGTTTCGACGAACGCTCCGCACGCTAGTCGATGCTTCGTCGTCGGACATATTTTGTTCGCAATTCGTACGAATACGATTAGCAATTTGCGCTGCTTTTCGGTGAATCGCAGCGCTAAATTCAGCTCACAGAGTCAGCCATATACGGCCGACGCGGCAGTCAAGGCGATAAAGTCTGACGTGCTCCAACAGTGCTCAGCTCACTTTGAAGGACTTCTGTCTCTCTCTCCAGGGCAGAGAAGTCGGCTCGTCGTTTAACGATGAAAGACAACAAAGGTGCGAAGTGGCAGGGGGAATACGGAATAAAGGTGTGGTAAATGGTGCGAGGTGGGAGAAAGACCGACAGTAAGAACAAGAGTGAGAAAGACAGGGAAGGCGAGAGAAAGAGAGACTAAGATGGAGAGCATTAAAGAAGATTTCACGGTGGAGATTAAAATTTATCATAATCGTAAAGGCCGTGGCAGGATGAACGATCCGACCGTGCCGGACGAGCGGCGTGTTATTTACGATTTTTAATATGCAAAGACCCCCCTCGCCTTTTCCACCTCCTTCCTCCTTCCTCCTCCCTCCTTCTTCATCGGTCCATTCTCCTTCCGCGGATTCTATCCGTCCGACTCGCTCGCTCCTGCGCGGTATGAATAAACATTAAATTCCTCGTTACTCCTTTTAATAACTTTTTATACTTCATATTTTATTAATGTCAAGACATACCGATCGGGCCTGCTACGCGCAGAGCGAGGCGGGTTGCGCAACGTGATTTGCGTTTCAATAACCTCGTCGTCGTAGTCGTCGTCTACGTACGCTCCGCGCTGCTTTTCTCGTTTCTTTTGTTTCTCCCTCTCTCTTTGTCTCTCTATCTATCTCTCCTTTAACGTCTTCCTCCCCCGCCATTCACTATGTCCCCACGAATCTACCGTCTTCCTCGTCCAACCAACCTTCTACCCCTCCCCCTTCTCCCGCCCCCCCTCACAGCCCTCCACTCTTTTCTACCTCTAAATCTCTCCCCCGCAGTCTTTCCGCGCCTCCGACCACCGCGTCTTCTTCAGTAAATCGCACACGGACGGAGAGCCGACGAGGAACGAATCTCCGCGCCTGGCTAGCCGGGACGCAGTAAAACTTTTATGTATATATTATCGGACGATAACAAATGACGTCTCGGCGGAGTTATGTCATCGCTTTCGCGCACTTTGCGACGGCCGCGGGGCGGGAGGATTCGGCGAAGAAGAACGGGGGAAGTAGGAGCAGAGGAGGAGAAGAGGAGAGGAGAAGGAGAGGTGGGTCGGTCGGTCGCGTGTCCTCGCTTCAGTCTCTCCTGGATAATTCTTTCTCGCGGTCTCTCGACGCCCGCGCGCGCTTCTCGCCCGTGAGGACGACAGAAACGGTGGCCAGAAAAAAGATTCACATTATCGAGCATTATCGCCGTTCTTTGGATTATTCTCGCCGGTAGACGTCGATAACGCCCGCTCGTTCGTTAAACGAGGAAAGGAAAGGATGCTTGTTAATCTTCAACTTTTTTTTTTTTTTTTTTTCTTAACACCGCTGCGATCTATGTATAGGTAGTGCATGTCGATATAGATGGTGGAGCGTTCTTCCGATCGTGGAGTGGGGGAGGATCGCGTTGGAAAGTCTCGATCTAATTTGGTCGGGGTCTATTTAAAAGTATGTCTCAATTACAATCATCCTGTCGTCTGTCCTATGATAAGTTTGCCGCGTAAAATTTGTCAGACGGAGCATCACGTCAAATGTACGTGACAGTTGAGCGCGAAAGTTCCCCCTCCGATCGTCCGAAAAATGTGAGTCTAGAATGAATCTGCTATTAAATAAAATAAGTCGACTTGACTGCAAATATGCTCGAAGCTTATAACGAGAGATTTTCGCGAGGCCATTAAAGTTAAGCAGCTCTCTCGACGTCGATCGGCGGCTTCGATCGTTAAGAGTTCATGAAGGAAGAGCTGAATACAGGGATTACAAAAATTGGATAACATAATTTTTGACGCTGTCAAATCAGCGACTCCCGGCTGAATCGGAGTGTCCTCGCCTTAGAGCTGGTCCTGAATAATTCTTTCACTCGTCGTTGGTTCCGACGTTTGCTCGATCGTCGTCGACAAACAGCCGTCGGCAAGATATTCGCATTATTGATCATTATATGCATTAACATTGCAGATGCTGCCATTTATTATCTGTCGGAACATTCTCCGCGGCCGACGTCGACGATATTTTCGCCGGCGCAAAAACGTTCGTAAGAATTTATAATATATAATGCGAGCCCCGCGCTAGAGCTGGAACTTTAAGAAAATATCGGCCCGCGTCGTAAATAACATTGCGGTGGATTCAGCCGAGATAAATGTTCCCCGTCCGAGATGTGACGCTTTATAGCAAGCCACAACTACCGACTCCGTTAATCCAGCGTTCGTAGCTCGGCGGAGTCAATACAAACTATACGAAATACGATATTCTCGTCGTCCGCGATGAAAGGAGAATTGAGGAAGAAAATCCGGAAGCGTATCAACTTCGCCATGTTCAACGGCAGAGCGCGTATTTAGCGAGAATCTAAATTACCTAACGGATTTCGTGCCCCGCCAATTACCCGTTTCTCGCCGCACGCGCGCGCGCGCGCAATATATATTAGACCGAATTTCCGCGGTGGCGGCGAAAAGTCTCGGATGACTGGGGTAAGCGTGAATCTCAGGTAAGGGCTCAATTAGCCCAGTAAACGTTTCTTGATCGCTCGCGACAGCTGTCACCGGCCGTTCGTTTCCTTGCCGCGCGGACTGCCGACTAGCGCCGAGGGCTTTCAAATTTATTAGTGGATACGCGCACCGGTTACCGGAAGCACCGATGCACGCCGGTTCCTCCTGTGTGGAGACTAGGCAGTGCGTAGGAGGAGGGCGGAAACGGCGTAACTGTATTGGCCCTGCACGGTGGCTGGATTTTAATCGAAGCGCAACGTATAAAGTTGCCGAAAATCAGATTATCTCCATCCCGTGCCCTCCCTCTTCTCGTCTCTCTTTTCCTCTCTCTCTCTCTCTCTCTCTCTCACTCACTCACTCACTCACTCACTCACTCACTCACTCACTCACTCTCTCTTTCATTTCTGGTTCCCTCTTTTAACGGGCGCATCGTTGTCCGTCAGCCCCCTTTTCCATCTCGAAATTCTGCTTTCCGCTTGGCGGACACAGAGCGCGCGCACGCTTGGGCCTTTTATTCCTTCTCGAATTTTTATCGAACGATTGCTCCGCCTCGATGTTCACGACGGGATGTCGAGAGGCGATCAAACGGAATCAAACGACCGCGTTCGTATGCTTCATAGATTGTTTTTCATTGGTTTTGGGGCTTTCTGCCGATGCGTCTGGACTAGATTCGCGTGCTCTCTCGCTGAAGAAACGGTGGCAGACTTTTACGCTGCTTGAGTAACGTTTCCGGCTGATCGATCTCCCGAAATGACGGGCGAGAGATCAAATTTAGAGTGCTGTCGGTGGGGTGTAAAATTAGATTGGGGATGGCTCGGGCAATATTCTAATCCTACGGCTGTATATCCGGAATGGGACATAAATTAACCGACGTCGACGATCGAAGCCACTTCACAACCACTCTCGTCAGCTCTCGCGCACTCTTTAATGCTTCAGAATGAAAATACGAGGGAAAGAGCGAGAGAGTGAAAGGAGGTTTGATTGGGAGGGAAGGAAGAAAAGATAGAAATGATCAAAAAAAGAATATAGAAAAAGAGAGAGAGGAGAGAACATAGAATGTAGGATGACGAGACAAAGGTGAAAAGACCTAGGCATGATCAAAGAATTAAGACGGTATCGAGGGGTATAAAAATACAAGGAAAATCGGCCACGTTGGGAAAGTAGAAAATTATAGAGAAATACGGAATATAGAGAAGGGAGAGTCGAAGTCGGGTGGAATAGTGAAAGAGGCGGAATATCAAAAACAAGGACGGGAATGTCAGCAGACTAGAGGAGAAAGCAAGGGAAAAGTGATGTTGGAAGGGGGTGACAGTGCACGGAGAAAGGCGGGAGGGAGGATGGAAGAGGAAATACATATGAACGCGCTCTTAACCGACGCAATAATGTCGTCCCCTCGTTCGAAAAAAAAAAAAATCCGCCTCGCTTCGTCGGCAGGTAGCTTTCTGTAGCCACTCTCTCTTCCTCCCGCCAACTCTCTCCCCTGCCGAGTCTCTCGTTCTCGCAACTACCCTCACCCCCAAAGCACGCTCCACGTTATTTTACAACGTAGCGCGGCTCTTAACCGCAAACAGTGCCAGTATTAACCTTATCGTGCCTCAAAAGTATCCGTGTTCCATGCGAAAAACTGCGGAGCAGAAAAATCTCGCCGTCTCGCTTCCCGCTAATCGACATAATTGATTTTCATCGGGCTGGAGGATTTGATTGACTCGCTGCATGAATTCTATCGCATTCCGACTTACAATATGCAGCAAGTGGATAGCGAACGGGCTGCCGTCAAAGTAAGCGCTTCAATAATATCTCGATGCAAGAGATGTGTGGAACATAATCAAATATTGGACGCTCTCCTTGCCGAAAGGAGAAAAATTACGCAATACCCACGCGAGCCCGTCTTGCCGGGCTGCGAATAAATTTGCGGCGCGGATCTTCGGATGGTTGGTAATTTTATGCGGTGCAACAATGTGCATACGTCTGGGCGGATCGAGAGAGCCTTGGAGAGTGTGCGACGAGTGCTACCCACACGAGGTCGTTCGACGATGACGGTCCCTCTCGTTCGAAATAAAAAAACCAGTCCACCTGGAACCGACGCGCTAGACTATAGAGTCTCTAGACCAGTGTTTCTTAACCTTTTTGGTGATCGAGACCCCCTTGAATCTGAAAATACGGTCTCGCACCCCCTTGAATCTGAAAATACGGTCTCGGACCCCATTGAAAAATATGTTCAGATGTTTTTATTTAGGAGATGACAATTATTGTAACATTAGAAACCTCTCTCGCACCCCTGGAAATGCTTTCTCGCACCCCAAGGGGTGCGTGCACCCCAGGTTAAGAAACACTGCTCTAGACTTTTCTGCGCACGTTCGCGAATGCATTCTTAACGGTCACCCAAAATCTACGGTACGCCCTTAACCGCAAACACTACCGCCCGGCATTGACCTTAGCCTTTTCCTTTGAAGCATCCGCTGTTGCCGGACTGTCTACTCATTCTGGGAGAAGAAATGGAGTTCGGCTTTCGGGTGTGACGATCGAGACGAAACGAAAAGGGGTAAAGGCTTTGTGACAGACCTTTCGCTGCAAGCTGGCGAAGAAGGAAGTCGTAATTATACGCGGGGGTCAGATAGACTGAGTTAATCGTAGGGGGGGTGAGGAAGGGTCTGGTGAGAAGGCAGTAAATAAATATGAAAATTTGTGTAAATGGCTTTCAGCGAATATTAAATGTTGCCCGCACGAAGCGTGGGAAGCGCGCACACGCCATTGTGTTACTTTCAGTTCTCCTTAGTACAATACTCATGACAGTTACGGTAGTGAACAATAATTGAGGTACACTGTGCGTGCGTGCGTACGTACGTACGTCTCGCGGTACGTCACGAAATGTTACAGTAGACTCGTAATCGTCTTACAGCCAGTGCCATATACGATAATCCGATCATATCCACCGTAACACGTGACGTTTCACGTGCATTATGCGTAAATAGCGGTATATGCGCGGGCGACTATTGTCAAAATGGCGTCAAAAACGTTACTGTCATTCCCGTCGTCGCGGGCAAATGACAACCCAGTCAGACTACGTAAAATCTCGTCGAAGCCCCGGTCGACAGGGTCACAGCGCGAGAAATCGAGCATTCGACGATTCCTGCAAGCGGCGGTGGCGGCGGCGGCGGCGCAGTGCGAATACCTATAAAATTAATTTTCATCGCGACGGAAACATTGAATTACAGGAAAAGTCAATGAACCTATCTCCCCCGTTCCGTCCCCGTTTTTCGCCTGCCTCTCTGCCTCTCTGACGCGCGGACGGACCTCACCACGATTCTTCTGCAGAGATATTTCGGGACGGTCCCGATGTTTCATTTATCAGGGAATCGCGATACCGCCGAAATATTAAACGGCCCGTTTAAACACGAAACCGACATTAATCCATTCTTAATAATTCAGATCGCGAAGAGGCCCGCGTCGCAAACGGATTTATCCGCGCTAACGTTGCCCGCGCCGTTACCACTTAACCACGCTGTCAGCTTTCTCTCTCTCTCTCTCTCTATATATATATATATCTCCCTCTCTCTAGTTCTGTCCCGCTATAGATGTAACGAATTTCGTGGACCGAGTCTCGTCCGGGAGATCGGAAAAATTCACGTGTTTTCCTCGCAAATTTTGCAGTCACGCGCAAGACGGTCGCGAGTCGCCGTGAAAATAAGCTTCCATATATAAACTTATTACGTACGTACATGGCATGACCCACGTACAAATACGATCTTCGCACAGGCAAGCGTGTCGCTATATACATGCGTATATTTGCATACACGGACGTATATAGACGTACATGTGTTACATATGTTCGACACCCTGGATCATTTTCGCTCGTCCCTTTTGGGCTGAAGGAGCCTGTAACGAGACACTTATTCCACTTGCTCGAGACTCGAAATAAAGTTCTACTCGATGAATGATGAGACTCCTTGAATGTCGAACTGGTAGGGGCGAGAGGAAAAAGAGGAAGAGAGAGAGAGTATGAGGAGAGAAAGAGGACCCACTCTCCTGGCAGTCTCAGGAAGCAAGTGAAACGAGCCGTCGTCCCATGAATTATTTCGCCTTTAACCCGATATCCTTTTTGGCGCCGTACGAGATTGGCCCTCTTTGACTCGGAAAGTCGAGGAAAAGTTCCTCCTCTCGCCTACCCTTCAATGCCTTTATTATTTCTTCCGGATTGCTGCATCATTCCTTATCATCGTCATACCCTTGCCGCCACTGTCGTACATTACGAAAATATGTAACCTCGCGCACCTTCGTCATTTAAGCCACGTTGTTATCGTTTACTCGCCAATAATAACGTCCGTTGTTCTTCCTACGTGGAACGTCGGAGAGGGAGGGGGAGAAAGAGAGAGAGAGAGAGAGAGAGAGAGAGACACACGAGAGAATAGAGGAACAGAAAATACGTGCGCGAAAGACGAAGAAAGAGAAGGCGGGAGACGGAGGGTGGGAGGTATTGTGACTGTTACAGTATCATTTTTAATAATGGCCGCGGAGAGAAGCGGAGGCCTGGTCGGCATTACGTTACGCGGTAAATAATAAACGTTTATAAGGCCTTGGAAGTTATTGTACAATATATACGTTCGTATACGCCCGATGCCATTACGGGTATCGTATATTATTAATGCAGCGACGCTCAACCGGCAGAATCGCGAGGCACGCGCGCGAGGGCACGCTCACCGACACACGCCCAACGCTCTCAAACGTTCATTCCTACATCAAGATTATCCTTGAGGCTTCCGCGGAAAAGATTTTCGCGCAACTTCGCGGCACAGGACTCGCGGCGGGAGGTCGCTTTCGCGAAAATGTTTAGTCTCGTCGCGGGAGCTTGAGTTCGGAGCATTGGTGCGCGGGTGGGAAGGGGAGGATCGGCATGAGAAAGGAGGAGGGGGAGGGGAGAAGAGACTCGCGCACGGGCGCAGGCGGCTAACCAGAAGAGAAACGTACGAAACTTTTGACATCCACTGGCGATGTATGTAAGCAGCCGTCGACATGCGTAATATTCGTAGGCATGACGTATGACCGTGACTATATTCCCCTTCCTCCTTCGCCTCGTCCACCTCCTTCCAGCACGTCTACAATCCCCCCCCCCCCCCCCCCACCCTTCCCGAGCGCAGACCGACAGGCAAAATTGCGCGGGGACACGAAATTCGTTGCACACAGAAAATTACTATAATCAATGGCAGAACCTTAGAATGGAAAATATCCATCAAGGTGACTCGGGCGTGAAACAACATTCAGTAGTAGCTGGGCGAGCGTACGCCGCTGCCCGATGTAATTATCATGTAATGGCATAATTTCACTGGCGGATAATTAACCGTTTGAAAATAATACCGCGCGCGTACGGACGTGTGTGCGTCGCCGCGATCGCGCCCTCGCGCGCCTTTATAAGCTTACACGTCATTATAGGCAGCGCTTATATAGGTGTCTTTCTCGTCTGTGTTGCGTGTACAAGTTACGGGTCGAATCTTTTCGTCGAACGCGCTCCCATCATCTAAGTAAGGAGATCGCTTGAATTTCGAGCTCCCACTTCCTTTCGCGCACACGATTCCGCCGGTCTTGCCTTACGACTTTTGAAATGTGCATTCCGATTGACGCGGACTCGTGCATCGCGCACATAGAGTTATCTAAGTCATCTTGTCGTTAGAATCAGCATAGAAATCATGAGCGGCGTAAAGTGAGCTGTAAGTACTCTTTCCAGTGATTGCTTGTCCGATATTAACAATGTGCGTTAGAAATTGTATGCGAGTATTATACGACGTAGGTAATACTGCACATTACCATATCTGTACGTTTCAGCGTGCATTACATTACGTAGGTATCGGGACATCTATACGCTTTAAAACATGTATCCAAAGGCAGTGGTGAGATAAAGACAGATTTTCACGTGTACGTGCGTCTGTAAACTAAGCTACACAGACGTATCGACATGTGTCGAGGCATCTACCACACATACGAGTGTCTCTCGCAGTGGATATAGAACGTTCACACACGCATACACATACGCGCCTGCGTACATACGGATGTGGAGCAGGCCTCACGCGGCAAAGACACGTTGCATCGACAATAACTTTTGGTACAGTCATGCCAGCCTAATTGCGCAGTTATTTTGTTAAGATAAGACCCGTGTCTCATGGCCGCCGAAGCGCTGCTCGGGTAGGTGGAGATTAGGCGAATTATTATTTTACGTGTAGTATATCGTGCCAGTCCCCGGGGCGATAGCGCAACTTAAGTTTCGTATCAATATTTATTGTAAACGATAAGATTAAAAGGAATTTGTTAATGCGCGTCTCGTATTTATATTGTTACGTCACGCGCCAGGCAGAGTCGACGGTGCGGCGAGACGACTGCTTTGTATCGAATAAAACAAAGTGGTTCTCATCCGCCGACCGGCGGGCCGCTGGTTCGATTTTAATTATCGATTAGAATCAGTGGCCCCGTCGTTGCCGATCGATATCGTCTCGCGGATAGGACTCGATGGCGTGCATCTTTCGCGCCTCGTTCGCAGACACTCCCGGAATTCGTAAATCGTTTGACGTTAAACCGATTACAGGAACGCGTGGCGCGAATCACTATTCTTTGTTAAACGTACCGCGGACATAGCGATTACGTTTAACATACGAAGGTTGACCAATAATCGCACGTCAATTGTCGGGCGATAACGCATTCAGACGAAACGGAGAGAGAGAGAGCGTTGAGCACCACCGCCGACACATTTTTCTTATTGTGAAAATAAAAGTATTGCGCAAGAAAATGGCCGTGCGCGCCCGCGCGCGCTCCTTCATGATACGACCATAAAACATCGAACCGTACGGCATTATTAATAAACCGTATAGTGGTTTATTGCGGTAACTATAGTCGACTCGCGGTAACGCACGCCACTTTTTCTCTCTACCCCGTCGTTCGCGTTCGGTCGGTCGCTGTTCTCTCTTTCTCCCAGCGCACACTGGACTGACACACTCTCTCGCGTGTCGCGCGTTAGGATCGTGTTCTATGGTGTCGGATGTCGACAAAGCCGGTCAATCAAGTTCAATTCTAATTAAAGATCGCCGTCGCAGCGGCGATCGGCGCGGCAGCCGCGACGCGTATCTTAACGAGGATAATTTGCCGGAAAGCGGGCAAAAGGAAGAGGCAGTCCGCGGATCGATCGCCGGCGCGTCGCGAGATCCGTTCACACGTGGGAGAGCGGGCCGCGCGGCGCTTGCCTCGGAGGCGAGGAAAGTCAGGAAGCGGATAATTGCAGATTAAAGAGCGGCCCGCTGTCCTCCGGCCGATTATCGGCCCCGCTAATGATTTTCGACATTTCAATCAATCGGCCGCAACTTCCCGGGGAAGTTCCGCAAATCACATTCCGCACGCAATATTACATTTCCTCGCGAGCACGCCGACGCGCCGCGGCTTTCTGTGCCGTAATACTTCTCTCTCATTTAATAGATTCACGCCCGAGGGAAGAAACAAAGGACGGCAAAGCGATCGATTTTTTGTTCGTTTTTAAGCGAGTAATTGCCGGTGACAATCGGTAAGGAAAATCTTTGCATCTGACATGGCTTACGTTGCCGATCGATCTATAACGATGTTACGGATAGAGTTGAATATAAAATTACGCGCATATGCGGTCGGCTCTCCCGCATGGGTGCCTTCTGATTAGTCCGTTCCCCGTTTTATTATACAATCCTCTATTACGACGAGTAATGGGCCTGGTTCAGTGAACCTGCCTGGTCGAAAAGAACGAAAGAGACGCCCGTACATACGTACATACATGCGCACTGTCCATGGCAGAGCAAACTACAATGTCCAAGCTGAACGACGTGAACATCCTGTACACATGTGCATTTTTATCTAGAGGCTTGCGCATCAATTCGTTCCCTCTTCGGATGCCACAATATACGGATTGTGCAATGAGTATCTTGTGCAATGCGTACAATTTGTAATATATACTGTTTATATCAGATGAATGATATATGATATAACGAAATGATGACGCAACGGTAATGCGGTGTGTGTATGGTGTAACACGTATGGCACGCTTACAGAGCTCATTGTCAGATAGAATTTCTATTATAGAAACTGTACGTTTGTAGTTTACAGTGTAAATTTAGAGACAAGGCCGACGAAATACTTTGTCAAAGTCAGCAAACTCAGATATACTATATCCACAATAGGCTTATGTCGCATTATGCATCCTTCAAATTTGATTGTAGAAACACTTCGACGCCTAAGAAAACATTGGTATTTCAGTGGAATTCTTATCGATCGATAATATATACGGATAGGTAGTAAAAACTCTGAAACAAGTTCTGCAAGTAAACATTATAATAGGATCCAGACAGTGTGGTGCATGCGTACGGGAAGGCACGAGGAAATCTTGTCAATTATATGGCACGTGGCTCATTACCGATCGATAATCATTCTCGACAATAACCGCAGACGACACAAATCGTGCGCGGGTCGTTCCCTGCTCACGATTCCACATCCGTTTCGCGATAAACTATCTTTGTTTCGTCTTTGGACGGCAAGTGGAAAGTCGATTCGTCACGACCTCCGTACAGAAAATATGCTACTTCATTCTTAGCGCCGAGGAGCACACGCTCACGAGACAGAGTGAGACGAAAAGAGAGGCGGGAGAAGGAAAAGTCTATCCAGCGGTGGGAAAAAAGGAGACAAACAGGGCAAGAGAGAGGGAGAGGGAGAGCGAAACGGAGAATACTAACGTTTTTGACTCGACGTCGGTGTGGTCCCACGCACACAGTCGTAAGTCCATAAAATGTGTGAGTACGCCTCGGTATACGCGCAGGTACTTATATATAGAATTAAATATACGATACATTATTCATTTTAAGTTCTTTCTCCTTGCTTGCCCGGAGATTGTATGTATTACCCGCGCACGGCGAACTCGCCCAACTTACACGCGTACTCGTTTACTCACACGCATCCGGGTAAGCACGCGCACGCGTACGTACACGGCCGACTATCTTTTCTAGTGTCAGGGACGTACTTACGCACCCACACCGGCGTACTTTTCCTGGAAGCATTGTGTCAATTCGTACTTGTATGCACATATTTATGATATATATGGACGAACACACATATATATCTATGACGTCTACGTGCACATGTGTATACGCTCGCGTAGCACAGCTGGTGTGCGCGCGAGAGTACACCGTTACAACTTTTTATTTTAAAGATGGCAGTGGCTCATTTGCAATTCTATGCCGGACGTCGATATGCCTGATTTATCGTAACTATACTTATACCGAACCGGCGCGTTTCTGCCACAATTTATATCAAGAGTACTAACGTCCCGTGTGTACGTACGTATTCGCGAGCGATTGCGCGCGTGTGGATGAAAGAATATATAATATATATATATATATATATAAATGCATATGCGGCTATATGCGTGGGCGTGCGTGTATGAATATATGAAGGCAGGAGGAGAGCTTTGTGAGTCGCCCGTGAAAGGAGCGTCTGCGCCCTTTTCCACCTTTCTGGCTGCCATTTTTTTCTCTGTTTTTCAATTTTTTGAAAGCGGGAAAAAGTACGCGCAGGACCATAGAAATCGTTCCGACGCATCTCCGCGTCGTTGCGAGTGCGAAAAAAGAGACAGAGAGTAGGCGAGTAAGCGAGAGAGGGAGATGGATCGTATTTATGATACGATGGAAGGCTAAAAAGGTAGACAGAAACAGATTATATTTATCGTACGTCGTGTGCGCGCACAGAGAAGGACAGACGGAATACAGAGAAGCGGAATGGAGAGGGAGAGCGCGGCAAAGTCTATCATTCATGACGATGGAGCTCTGATATTTAAATAGAAATATACGTACAACGGAAGATATGCTCGGGTATGATAGAGCTGGCCTTGATCGACGAACATCGATCATTACATACGTCCGTGGGAAAGAGAGACGCGGATAGCACGCGAGAAGGGAATAAGAGGAAGATACAGTGTGCGCGTCGGTGTGTGGATGATAGAAAGAGAGGTGCGAACGAGAGAGAGAGAGTGACAGAGAGACGAAGATCGTAAAAAAAGCCGGCAATAAAAATGGTAATGCAGTGAGTAATACGTGCATAATACCGGCCATTATCAGCGCACGTCTTCCTTTATTATCTGCTTTGTACTCGATACAGTACCAGATCGTAAAGGCTGGGGCAATAAAAAGTATTATTTTGTGCCGCATTTAATAGTCGCGCGAGCACAAGTAGACCTACCCCACCGAGGCGCGCGAGCCTCGGCGTTGGCGAGCGTGCTTTAATCACTCCATTAGACGATCGCGAGTGGGACTTTGCGTGCCTCTCTGTTTGGCGGGAAGAGATTCGATGACGTACTGTACTCTTCTGGTTTCGGGCAGGAAAGCCAGCGCTCACAAAGTACTTCGCAAATCGCATGGGTAGACATATAGTTCCGAATCATTGCACTAATACTTACGACTGCCAGCTCAATTATTACTAATGCACGAAGCTACCGGGAAAAACCAACGTCCTATGAAAATCGACTCGCCAATCGCCGGTGTTTTTTTTTGTCATCCTCCCACTCATTTCACCGTAGATTTACTCTCCTTTTTCATCATTCGCATCGAGCTCAGCGGCGCACAGCGATGGCGGGCAATGAAAAATATTATTTTCTGCCGCTTTACACACTCGTCGGCGAAGCATGCGGTCGGTGCGTGATCGACATCTCTCGGCTCATGGCCATGTGCGTTACCGTACTTCATTTAATTCGAGTGAATTCCGATCGGTTTCGCCGTTCGCGCTCCCTATCGCGCTGCCGCTGTCAATTACCGAATATCACAATTCGCGGGTATCTTCAGAAGGTCAATTTGCCGTTCAATTGTCATTTTGCTTGCTGGAAAAATTTCGCGTGTAAAGGAAAAATTCCCATATAGCGCGGCACGGGTGATCCAGAATGTTGCAAATTGAGTGATCCGAAAAATTCCTCGGCATCTTCGTTTATATACGCTCACCACTATTTAGTCGCCGGCGTCGACCCGACGCGAGCCAATCGCGCCGCGTGTACCTCAAACACTTTCTACATATTCGTCCGTTTACCTTACTACGAAACGGTGCTGTCAATAAAAGTTAGATGCTCTCTAACAGCGCGCAGCTAATAGAGAATCGTATTAACACTCAAACGACCGCTTTCTAGATATCTCGTTTTGCCGTAATGCCTTCGAATGGCTACCTCTCTCATCGATTTCACCAGAAAAATTCCGTATCGCTCTATTCCCATGAGCCGTCCCCTCCCCAATTTTATTCTATCTTCAGCGTTGCAGCCTAAAATTGACTCTCGCTCAGGTAGCGCTTTGAAAACGAAAATCCCGTAGGTTCGATCTTGGGGGTACGAAATCGCGCGACTATTCGAAAGTATCTGCCCCTCCATTTTCGTCCCATACTCCCCCGCTCGCGCGCGATTCTTCCTCTCTTGAACGCGCTCTCTCTCTCTCTCTCTCTCTCGCACTCGCGCTCGGACTCGTCGCCCGCGGGAGCACGAAGCTGTGCGAGCTCGTTCCATTGTTTGACTTATCGGCCTCCGCCACGTGCTTTACATAATGGTGGTGTTGAAAATGCGGTTTAACGATATCTAAACACGAGTAGCCCGGCCGTTTTAACGCGGCTCCGAAGCGTGAGCGAGAGAGGAGGAGAGGGTCGGACAGAGAGAGAGAGAGAGAGAGAGAGAGAGAGGGGGGGGGGAGAAGGAGAGAGAACGCGCACGCTTTCGGACGCCGTTTTCCACCGGGTCGAAATCCCTCCGATACGATGCACCGATGCAACAACCAGAACTGCTCGCGTACAACCGACCCCTTCCTCTCATCGGCCGTTCTCATCGTCCGTTCTCCACCACCCACTCCCCCGCCCCGTTATTCCGACCCCCGGTCCTTCGACAATGAAGGGGGTGGGCGGGTATGATACGTTCATGGCGCGCTGCGACGCGCAGATATCGGTTTACATCCGAGCAATTATTGCCTCCTGCCGGACCCCAAAATGTTATGCTAATTGCCCTATCTCCAGCCTCTTTTCAATTCCCGCGCCCGATCCACGTGCCACTTCTGCCGAACGACCTTTACGTTTTTCTTTTTCCCGCGGTGCCGTAAGAAAATTGCCACCGAACGATTCTCAGGTTCTCCGCTTAGCTGTATCGTCGCAAGTCTCGACTGTGCTCGGTGTGTCGGTTTACATTGGCCAGCTGCTGTTTTTAGGCTGTTATCAAATTTTGGTGGATTGATCGTGTGCCGCGGCGACTGTCACAGTCCATGATTCATCGCCGATTGAGATACCGGATCTCGTGCGCTTAGCATTTTATCGTCTTCCTCCTTCTAACATACTCACGGCCCATGCACCGTGATCTTCTTCAAGGATGTATTTTACCCGATATTGTATCGGACGCTTATAATTTGTAGAGCTTATCTGTAACATAGGACTCTGTAATCTGTACAGATGATGATGTAGAGAGTCCGCGAAGTATGGTCTTCGTAAATACCTACATAAGATCGATAATGTGTAAACTCGATATTAAGCAGATTACATGTTATTGCACGGGTGAAAATTTGGGAGGGAAGATTGTCGACCGTCGATAGGGCGCGTCGTCGCTCGCATCGTCGTTACGATTTCGCATATTCCGAAGTGAACCAACTTCTTCGCCAGTCAAAAGGCGTCCGGACGAATGTCAAAAATTGATTACACCGCGCGAGAACCTATACTCAGCTCGCCCCGGTACTTTTGAGGAGCCGAAAGAGAATGTGCAATTGGCCATACACAATGCGCGACACCATACGGCAAATTCTTCCCAACCGAGAGGTCAACGAACTTCCGGTCGCGGCCAAAACGTAAGCAACGCTCTTTCACCCTTGCGATAAGTCGTTAACCATAAAGTAGGCAAAACACTGGTACACGCAGCCGAGGGGTAAAATTTTCGTTCGCATTGCAGCTGTTAAGTCGGATCTGAACCCGTAATTCACCTAACGGGCTCCACGGTCCGTGGACGGGGTGAACGGGAGGGGTGGGTGATGTTGCTTAGTGGCAGAAAGGGGAAAAAGGAGAGGAAGGAGTGAGTAAGATGGAGGATGGAGACGAGAACGAAAGAGAGAGAGAGAGAGATGACGATGAGTGCGAGGAGAAAAGGGGATACAACGAAAGAGAAGAAGAAACCGATCTGCCCAATCGTAAATCTTATTAGCCGCGCGGAGGCCTCACGAAACATTTCGTAATTGATTAGTCGGCGGGCGCACAAGGCGGATATCTAAATTACACTCATCTCGGCCCCCGGCCAATCAAGCAATTATCCGTAATTTTATATCGGTTCAAATATTATATTATATCGTGCGTGCGTGTATCATCCATCTTCTTCTTTTCGTCCTGCCGTCCCTCTCTCTCTCGTTCTCTCTCTCTATCTTCGTTCTCTTCCGCCCACCGTGCTTAATTCACGAACCGACCGTCATTACCCAAGAGCGACATACCGAAAGGAAGGAGCAGACTTTTTCCTTGGCGGTCTATATTGACGTTATTACCGGCCCGATCGTTAATTGTATATGGTATCGGTGTCGAACCTCCCTCAAGATTCGAGAGGGAGAACGGGAAACAGAAAGCGATTTCGGAAAGTCTCGTGGCGCCACTCGCGATCGGCCGCCGACGGGGCTTGTAATTTTATATCGGCTCAAGTGTCACGTGATATCTTTGATTTTATCAGCGAACACCGGCGGATAGTCGCCGATTTCCAGCAACGTGTAATTTTAATCCACTTCTAGTATTATATGATCGAGTGGCGTCGTTATGTACATTCCTGCGTCCCTTCTTTCTCCCTGGCCGTCCGCTCCTTCTTTTCGTACCCCCTCGCAGCGACGGTTTGAGAAATACAACGTGATTACCAGCGGAATCCGAGTTCGAAATGTAACGAGCTGGCAACATCAACTATGTACATCGTATTATATTGCGTTTCGCGTCGCGCCACATTGTCGATGCATAACGACGTAGGCAATTTTGCCGAATGCCCGGTCGAGTCGAGATAATTGATTTTCTTTCACCCCGGTTTACCTTTCGATGGACATATTGACATTGGATATACGGAGCATGTACCATAGAAATTTATACTCCCCGTGCGCAGCTTGCATTATAGAGACTACAATCTATATTCTATGCATTATAGATTCTATAAGTTAGATATTCCATGCATTACCGTCCGGCATGCATGGGACCCGTGCGTATTATAAAATCGCTGGGCGAAAAGCACGAATCTTCAGCGTGACGTGTGTCGATCGCGAACTAAAATTTGTTTCGCACGTACGGACGGGGAGGGACTGGGGAGGGGCAAAAAAGAAGAAAAAAGGAAAGGAGTCTGACACGCGTTTTCGTTATTGAAAATGGAAATACCGGGAGATCCAGGCGTGTTCGCCGCTGTCGATCTTTTCCTTCGCTCGGGCATCGCTCTCTTTCCGTGCGCCGCGGGCTAAGCAGTTCGACACACTCCGTACAGATATGTCGAATATGTTCCGAAGGAGGAGAAAAGAGACGAGGCACGGGCCGGCTTCGGCTGCCGTCGGATAATCATGCTACCACCGATGAGAACGGGCTCCGTTTGCACGTGTTGGCTTTCCGTCATTCGCTCGTTTTCATTTCCAGCGTTCGGTAGCCGAACGAAATTTATGTCGAGGAGTTCACGTTATTCCGCGGAGGAGCGAGAGGCGGGCGGTGAAGAAGAAGGGGGGAGGAGTTGGAGTTGAAGTGATATAAGCCCGAAGGGCGATACTGGGTCGATATACATCGGGCGCGCTGCCTTTCTAATTGAGATTTATCGGGAGGAGGGAACCGAAGTGTCGGGAACAGCGTCATCCCGTTTGAATTCGTCGCTTTACCGAACGGTGACACAGTCCGCTGACAACTGTGCGCAACTAACAATAAGCTAACCTGAATGCGTTAAGAAAGCGACAGCGACGTCTTTGGATCGTTCAGCAGAGGATCAAAAGATCCGTTAATTAAGAAATGTCGGCTCTATACGCGTCAGACATTTTGCTAGTACAGGATTAAAAGAGAGACGCGGTCGGGGGACCCGCCATAATTCGAATGACACAAAAGAAAGAGCTCGGTTGTTAGTGCGATAGTGAATGAGAAACGATACGCGGCAGCGAGAATAGAGAGCAATTTCAATAAACATGTTTGGCCTTCCTTTCCCTTCTGAGTTTAATCCAACGGTTGTGCAGTCGGCCGTATTTGGTTTAAACAGCGTAAAGATTTTTCTGCGGTTTTACGAATTTTTCATTAAATTTACATGCCAATGGTCAGGGACCGCCGGCGTTTCAATTTCATTCTGTATAAACTATATAGTTTCGGTAATATATTATTCTGTTATATAAAATATACCATGCCAACGTTTCGTGGCTCTGCCGGCAGGCTATATCACCGTTTTCCAAATTCCACATCTACTTCCACCGTTCCCCATCGACATTTCGATTCAGCAAAGAAATTTGCAAGTTTCTTACGTTGTCCACCAGCAAAAGACACCCGGTATACTCGCCGAATCTGTCGTAAGACACGGCGAACGCACACTCCTTCGGTGCGCGCGTACGTGCAGATCCCGTATACCCTCACCACCACCACCACTAATAATAATAGTAATAATAATAATAACAATAATAGTAATAACGACGGAATGTTATTGCGCGTAATAATTTTCGAGCGCGTAATCGTTAAGAAAGGACGCCCCGCGGTAACTGCGTCCATAATCGTTATCGTTACGGTTTACGTCGCCGTGTCCGTCGGCCTCCCCTTCTCTTTCTCCCTTCACGTCTACCCTCCCTCTGTCTCCTCCTTTCTCCGCCGCTCTTTCCGTTTCTCTTCCATTCCGGCGTCCCACAGTTTCGCCCCGTTCTCCGCCACGCCATCGCGATAACCAAAACTTCCCTTTTTCACGACGTCCTTCGAATCGCGCGCCCAACAGCGAAAGGGACACGCGCGCGTTTGCCGATTAAAAAGGAATTGTTTCAGGAAAAATTGCACCGCGAGTCATCCGACGTGGGCGTGTTCGACGATTTCTTAATACTTCATATTCCGTCTGGCGTGACTTAAAGAGTTTGTGCAATGTCAGAATTTAAGCTTGCGCTCCGTGTCCAGTGAGAGTTCGAGCCTCGATGAGGTGTCCGTGCAACTTACGTAACATTATTTCTCCGAGTTCATTTTTAGAGGCAGGCTATTTCTTCCTAATTTGCACCTTACGGTTAGTCGGTGGTGTCTAATTCACTCGTGACAGTCGGTCCTGTGTTTTCGTCGGGCTCGCTACGCTACGCGTTCTGAAGCCGAGACAAGTTTCATTCCGTTTAAGAATCGAACCTGGCATCCACAGCAGCGTACTTTCTTCTAAGGACACCCCTTGCAACGATCCGCACAAACCTCGACGAAGGCAGCTTTACTCAACGTCGGTGGGGTGGGTGGTGGCACACGTACTCGAAAGGGAGCATTAGTTTCAACGATTATTAGAGTTAGTTCTAGGCGAATGAGTTTCATAAATGCCCGGGGAAAACTCTGGCCGTATACTTGTATTTATACGGCGCGACGCGGGCGGGCGGGGGGGGGGGGGGGTGAAAGAGAAACAGAAAGAGAGAAAGAGAAAGGCATTCGTGGAAGCGAAGTATCCATCGCACGGCAATGTCCCTGGGGGTTGGGTGCCCCCTCTCACCCCCACCACACTCGACCCGTTTCTTTTTTCCCTCCCCCTCGCTATCTTTCTCTCTCTCTCTCTCTCCCACCCACGCGGCCCCTATTATTATTATTTTTTATCACAATATTTGCTTTTCCCACATTCTGTTTTATGTTAATGGCCGTTCCTGCCCTCTACCCACTCCCTCCGGCCTCTCGTACTCCTCCACACTCTCTCTCTCTCTCTCTGTCTCTACACTCCCCTTCCCATCCCGCTCGCTCTCTTTTCTCGGTGGCTCCCGCTTCGTATGCATGGCCTCGGGGAACTTTTAGCATTTTGTCTCGAATTTAAAAAGTTTTTCCGCCCTGTCCTCTCGTTCCCCGGCCACGTCGGCCCACTCGCACGGTTATGTATCTCCATCGCTTCGTTTTCTTTCTTCCGCCCCCTCCCCTACGAGCCACCCCATGCGTGTGGGAAAATCGGAGGTCTTGCGCGCCTCGCGAATTTTCTTCCTTCACGACGCTTTGCGCAGGACTGACTGTTGTAGCGTTGTTCGTTTACGTTAGTCCTGCTGCTGAGTGCTGTGCGAAAGCGTGGCGGGCTGTTTTGATTCGATAGGAAACCCACCCTCCTCGATGGCACGAGAATATGAAACTCGGAAGTTGCTTTAAGCGGCCGCGTTCTGTATTTCTATAAACTGGGAGTCCGTTGTACGGCAATTTTATGTTGACTCGGCGAAGTTGAGCGAACATATTAAAATTTCTGAATACGCCAAAGGCATGCCGCTCGGGCGAAGGGAGGCAACTTGGCCGGTAAACTTTGAAACTTGAACGTCGTCGGTGGCTTCTCGAAAAATCCCGGCCGTGGCGACTAACGGGGCTGTAATTTTGGAGAGAGCGCGAGATACATGCCCGCCTGTATTCGGTGCGTCGTGAAATATATTTCATCGTAAGTCGATCGTGTCGTGGGAAGGAGCGTCATACGTCATTCGAGGTGACGCGAGGTCGAAAACGGCGGAAGAAGGGGGGGGGGGGGGGGGGGGGGCTTGAGAAAGACACAAAACCGCACATGCAGCGGAGGAAAGAAAGAAAACCGGCAAGCGAGAAAGAGAGAGAGAGAGAAAAAGCAGTAGAGAGAGGTTTTCTCTCCTCGAGCCCGAAATCCATAAGTTAAGAATTTTTCGCCGAGTGGAAAACTTTCGAATAATATAGTGTTCAGTCCCCACCCGAGCGGCCGCGGACCGAAGTTTCGTAATATATTACACGTTTCTCTGGCTCGTCGCGGCTTTAACGGCGCGCAGTGCTCGGGAACAAATTGGAATTTTTACGTCTGAAAGTCGGTCGCGCCCGGCAGCCTTCTTCTTCTTCTTCTTCTCCTCGCCTTCGGTATTCCCGATCGTTACGTCCCTGGGAGTTCGGAGCCTCGGAGGCGAGAGGAAAGCGGAGGCATTACCCGCGCCGCGACGCACGCACCACGCTTCTTTCCTCCCACATTTATTTCAATTTCATTTTATTACGCAGCCTTTACCGGTCCGCGACTTCGCGAGCGAATATGCGCGTGGACGTTTCACGATCCGCAACAAACGTCCGGTGGGTCATAAATTAACGAGGAACGAGGGTTAATAATGTGTTTTTTTTTTCTCTGCCCCATCACAAGCGTATGTCGGCCAACGTGGGACAGAGGAAGAGAGACGGATACGAGCGATAGGCGTCGAGATAAGTCTCGTCGCGGATAGTGAAAAACGTTCGCGAGCCTTTATTCGCTCGGAGTGGGATCCGTTCGTCCGGCGTTCGAGCGTTTCCCAAAAAGCGCCGGCGAAAAAAGACGAGCGGGGGAGGGGGAGAGCAAAAAGGGGTGGTAGAGAGTGGGAGAGAGACAGAGCGAATGGAATTCCGAGCTAGCCCCCGCTTCCATAACTTTTGACGAGTTTCAGCGAGTCGAAACCGTGGCGAGATGTGGATATAATTTTATCCAGTTTTTTATTGCGGACATGTTGAACTGGTAAGGGCTTCGATAGCAGCCAGCTGAATCGGAAATATTGCCCATAAATATCGGAGATACCCACCCACGTGTGCGACTTCACGCACGTGTGCGGACACTAACCCATCGTCGATACGTATAATCTGCTTGCGTATGTGTGCGCGCTCTGCGAGGAGGAGAGATCGGGAGTGAAGGAGACAGAGAACGAGCACGCGCGCGCGCACCCTCTCGTACCTGCAGATAGGCAGATTCGTATCGTCAATCGTGGATACCGCTATACACCCTACGTCCCGTATCTATTCCGCGGCTGTATCATGAAATGGATTTTTTTTTTTTTTAAAAATCGCGAAACCTTTTTCCTGTCTCTCTCTCTCTCTCTCTCTCTCTCTCTCTCTCTCTTCTGACTTGTCCTCGCTACTGCGCAGCCGACTGCAATGATGGTGAAAAAAATGTTACGAATTTCTGAAACCACCGCCGCGATTAGTTTCCGTCCGGATTGTTTGAAACAGAATGTCCCTCCTCCCCCCCGTGACCATCCCTTCCCTTCCCTACTTTCAGTTGCGCGATTCGGCCGAAATAAAAGTTCTCTTACCGCGGTGGCTTTATTACAGTGCGAAAGCCGGAGCGTGGGACACTTCGGTCGCCGGAATTGAGAGAGAGAGAGAGAGAGAGAGAGATGTACGATTGTATGTAACTACGCGGCCCTGATGTACGGCGTTCGATGCGGAGAACGGATTTCGCCATCCTAAAGTCTTGTCAACAATTACGGTACATAAGTATACCGGGCGACGCTTGGCGACGGATTAAAGGTAATATTTAATCCTTAACGGGTCAACGCGTCTGACCCGTGTTTGTTTGTACATGCCTCGCTTACGCGCATCGCCCGGCGAACCCATTGACGCACGAATGTGCGGACGTACAAGATCTATGAATGCAGAGTTCTACGGACCCGCGCGACTCGTACGTACGTATGCAGCTACGCGGGGATCTATGGTTGCGCGCAACTCCATTGATGTACAAATGTATGGATGGTACAGAAGACATATGAATACGTCGGTCCTGTGAATGTACGGATCCCCGTGAATGCACAGATCTGCGCGGCCGTGTGCAGATCTACGGATGCACATTCTCCTACGGACGTATATCATATACGATAGCATAAACAATAGGGGTAACAAATATGCGCGCGTGAAGAGACGGTAAACGATAGGGCGTAGTGGTGGCGGGGGTTGATCTGTACCGACCGAGCGTCGTCGGTCAGTGAACTCGCGCGCGAAGAATTCAATAACTATACGTTCCGTCCCTTCCTTTTTTTTTTTTCGCCATCTGTTTAAATTACCCCCGCGGAAGGGAGACATTTACGCGAGCGCGCGCGCGCGCGAGCCGCCGCGGCATGACAAACGTTTCGCCTCGTATCGGCCCTCTGTCTTTCTCCCGATTCTTCTCAGCCTCCTCCTTCCTCTCTTTCTCTGTCTGCCCGTACTACGTGTTGCGTTGTTTCTTTTTCTTTTTTTGTCGCAAAAACGTCCGCGACTTGCGGGCGTACACGCACGTCAACCGGCGTGCATACGAAGACAAGCGGGTTCGAGGCGAGTCTCGGCGCGCTCGAACGCGACAAAAGGCGAAGTGGCTCTTTCATTGGCCGCGGCGGTGGAAAGCGTGAAATAAACGAAAAAAAAAAAAGAAGAAAAAGAAAAATGGAAAAAATACGGAGGAGAGTGTGACTGGGATTGGGATGGGCTCCGTCACGGGGGTTGGAGGAGACAGGAATAAAGAGCCTTCACATTATTTCAAACGCGGACCTCGGGCTTCCCTCCCTCCTTCCCTCCACCCCACCCACCCCTTCCGCCATCTCGTTCTCATCCTCTCCATGCAGCCCGCCCGACTCTTTACTGCCGGCGGTTTTTGGCGAAGTGGATGGAGAATTCGCGGATAGGTGCGCGAGGACAAACTGTTGAATGCCGGGCGGGGAAAAAAAAGGGAAGGAGCGAGGAGAAAATTCACGACGGATCGACGCTGGGATGAACGGGGGTGTTGTAGTTGGAGGGTGGGCTCCGAGGTGACGCGCCTCGTGAAATAAAAACGAAATGACGGCGAGCGAGAAGCTGCTAAGAGAGGAAGGGACGCGGAGCGAGAGATCGGGAGGGTGGGCGCGGAGAGAATATAAGCGAAGTACGAGGAATGGGAGAGAGAGAGACTATTCCCGCTCTCTGTTCTGGGGGGCACTTTCAACCGACACCAGGAATCTCGGTTTGTCAGAAATACCTGCCGACAAATCGACGAGGCGCAGGCGGCGCGAGAGCAGGGCATAAACGCCGGAGTCGTGTATCGAGCGTGAGAAAGGATGGGGAGACGGGAGGAACAGAGACAGAAACGGTGTGCGACGGAAAAGGCGAAACGGGATGGAGAGTGATAGATAGGTGCGATTTGTTATATCGGCCAATGAGATCGGCTAGGAGAGACGGCGCATGGGGAATGAGAAGCGCGCAAGTAATGCGAACAACGAGACGTCCAGGATTATCCGCAATCCCTCCGACGCGGAAAAATCGAGAATCGATGCGGAATCGGGAGGGCAGATATCGCGCGCGTGGTTCATGTAGCTCGCTGAATGAAGTCAATCGTGCACGCACGTGTGCAATCCTATATTGTCTTTCGCGAACAAAGGCGTTTCACGGGGAATTAACGATTTCATGTTTGATTAGGTGCCTTTGGAGTGTCATTAGGTCTCATAACGAGAACGTCTCGCTTCCTTCACTTCGAAGTTATGAGCAAAAATGAATTTCCAACGACAAAGTGATGTGATTACAAAATACCCCACACCTACGCCAGATTCACAAATCTAACATAGAAGAAAATATATCTCATACATTGCTATGGCTACGAACCTGCACACCATCGAATCGTTACAAACAGCCACGTCTTTCCGTTCACCTAGAAAACGACCACGTTTCGCCCCGGGTAGCTGTCAGTATCGCGACAGCTCAAAGTAGTGCATGATTGACGGGACATCGCGTTACGGTAATCATGTCAGAACCACAGGTAATTTCCCTTCAACCACCTAGGGACGGCGAGGTGTGCGAAGGGCCGAAGTCAGTGAATCCCCTCATCGTCACTCTTTTTCACCCCACGAAAGTTCGTCACACTGAAGAGGAAGAGGAAGAGAGGACACGCGTGCCGTCCGACCCACCTCTCTCTCTCACTCTCTCTTCTCTCCGTCCTATTTCCCTCGCCTCTCTTTCCCCGCATCGACGGCACATCGACAACCTTGCATACATCCCTCCATTGTCCCCATTGTCATAACCCATAGACGCGGCCGTAAATCGGTGGGAAAGCTGCAAGAACGCTCGATATATCAATCTACGTCGGCTCCTATTTGCCGGTAATTAATCACGCCCACATCCGACGGCGTACTTAGCATCCGGGGCATTAAACGCGAACTTTCGAAGACCGGCCGCTCTCCTCGTCCGTGTGATGTATCGTCCCAGTGGTATCCGCGCGTTCCTACGTACGACGCCGCCCGCGACCATGTGCACGCGTGTTTCGGGGTTATTGTTCGCGCGAAGAAAACGAGCCAGGGTCGTTGATGGTCGCTTATGTCAGGAGAGAAACGGCTCGGCCGGTCGCTGGCCGAGGCCGTTCGTCAGAGTAGGAGGCCACTTCCTCCGTCTAGCCGGGAACAGAATGAATTTCATTGCGCGAAGGAAGCACACTTCGTTAACAAAAATTTATTAACGCTTGCCCACGTCCCTTTTCTTGCGAACGCGCACAATGAGACTCGGGCCGAGGAAGCCACTGCTCGCGCGCCAACACTCATTCCCACAACAAGCCGGAGCGCGAATAAATTTCGTTCGGCCGCCGCGGAGATTTTATTCGTCGAGCCGGCAAATTCGTCGTCGAGCCCTTCTCGTTCGAGCAATCGTTCCCGTGCACGGCCGCGAAACGACCTTAAACTTTCGTTAATCGCGCGCGAACGCCGCCGAAACGAGCTAGACGAGACGGGTGGCGAACTCGCCGAGGGTGGATAAAGACGTGTGCGCGAAACGAGGAGGAGGTGCACGATGGAAGGGGAGGCGAGAGAGTGAATCGAAGGCTCGTTGACAGGAAAACGGGGGGAGTGAAAGGGAGAGAGGCGGGCGGTGAAAAAGAAATGAAGGAGCATAGAAATAATGATTGCTCGTTCTACGCCCCCGCTTCGATAGACCCAAGGAAACGAGCGCGGCGATAGAGCGAGAGGGACGAATATAGAAACTGCGAGGGGATCGAGAAGGGTAAGAGAGAGAGAGAGAGAGAGAGAGAGAGTGTCGAGCTCTTTCGTCGCTTGGATATGCTCGGTCGACGTAGTTGGAATAATAATTAGTCAATTAATTAACGTACACATAATTATTAGCGAAGACGCGGGAAGCCGTGTGAGAGGGCGAGGGTGGTGAGACATGACTACGACCACGACGACGTCGGAGACGACGGTGTCGGGGCGCAAGCGTCGACGGTGGCGTCACGACAACCACCAATCTATTCCTCGTTCGGTTTCTCTCTTCGATTAGGAATTATTGAGGAAATTAATTGTGCGTGAAGTCTGCTAGCGGAACCCTTCTTCTCTGTCTCTCTCGCTCTTTCTTTCTCTCTCCCCCGTCTCTCCTGCTCTCTCTTTTACTCTTCTCGTTTTCCCTTCCACTCTCCACCTTCTCTCTCTCTCTCTCTCATTGTGCGTGTACACATTCCGTCCCTGTCTCCTTTACCTCCCCTATGCAGAGCGTGCATTCGCCACGAGTGCCACTCTTTTTTTCAATATCATGCTCCTCGAGTCGTATGCATCTCGGCTGCTCGGGGGAAAATACGGGCGCATCGAATACAAAAAGAAATAAAAAGTGCCTGCTCCGCCATTATCCACCTCCTCCCTACCGACCGCCGACGTTCGATTTACTCTGCCTATTTTTTTTCTGCACTGCTTTTTATACCCTCTCCCTCCGCACACCGTTTCCCTCTGTTTCCTTCCTTCTCTGCTCTTCTTTTTTTCTTTACTCTTGCACCAACGCGGCTGGATATTCGACTTAATTCGCCCGTAACGCTTCTGGCCGTTTGTGGATAAGCTGTGCGCGCTGAATGGCACACGCGGAGTGAGAGAGAAATATGCGAGGAATCGCGGCAAGAATCATTCTCACGCGGCTGGGAATTTTCGTTTTTTGCCGCCAACGATTTCCCGCAAGAGAACGCGGCCGGAAAGAGTATGACGTGAGCAATCAATCTTGTCTGTGATATGAAATTCATTTATTTAGCGCACCAGTCTTACTGCTACCGCTTATATCACACCGATGTGACGTGAGCTTTCTTCAAGAGAGTAGATATTTTCTGTAAAAAATTAAACGATGACTTTTTATAAGATGGGCAGAAAAGGTCCGATTTATCGTAAAGCTGAGCTTTCTCGAAGATGCGAAAGCAACGATCCTTACTCGGCGGCTAGGTGAGAAGGTTGCGAATAAGCGTCGAATCGATGTCTCGTTACACCCCTCGATCCGGTGCTGCATCCTTGTGTGCAGAGAGGGCGACATTCGGTGTAGTTTCGCCGGGCGCGGGATCGACGGGCGTGCGCGGAACGAATTGCACCTGCAGCGACCGAATCGGGGCCGCGCTCTACTAATAATTGCACTCATCTATTTATATTAATTATCGGCGATTAGCAATACCAATTAATCGCATTATCGTCGGAGCTCGCGTCGCCGAATGAATTGGAGCGAGAGAGGAAGAGAGAGTGTAGAGATAGACGAAGGACGGTGTACGTTGTATGGAACGTGTGTATATATGTGATAGAGAGAGAGAGAGAGAGAGGGAGGAGGAGAGAGAAGGACAAAGAGGCAGAGGGAACGGAGGGTCGTCGTTGGGTGGGATTGTGGCAGCGCGGTACCAGCGACGAGTCCCTCCACCTCGTGAGTAATTTACTGTTATTGGTCGAATTATGCCACGGTCGAATGCATATTTATGCGGTTAATTATAATTTATGATAAAGCAGTGCCGTGAACGACGACCGGCCGTTTAACGTGGGACGATCGTGGGCTCTCTCTCTCTCTCTCTCTCTCTCGATCTCTCTGTCTCTGTCTCCCTCGAGTTCGTCTCCCTCTCAAGCGTGCACATACATACATACGCATCATCTGCAAACGCGTATATATGCGCTGGCAAACGTTCTCCGCGTCTCTCTCTCCACCTCCTATTCTATTTCTTTAATTGTATGACGCTGTCACTGCGGCAATCGTACGGCCGACGTAGGTCGCCCGTTGTCCTTAATGAGAGCCGGCGCGCCACGCTAAATGCGGTGCAATTACTCGCTGATTTTTTCGTGCGGACGTCGAGTGGAGGTGGGACGGCAAAAGCGAGGGTGAATTTCGCGCGCGTAATCGCCCGAAGAAAAGCTGTCCTCCCGATGACACTTGATCGCATTGAAATTTCCACGAGCAGACTTCCCGGACCCCTCCTGCGCCCTCCTTGCCATTTCCCGCCGACGCGTTCTTTCGCGGACGCCAGTCGAGTCTCGCCGCTCGCGCCGATTTCTGGCCGACTCTTGCCACTTTGCCGGCACGATAACGTACTCATTTACACGCCTTGTTCCCCTCTTACTATCTCGGCTAATATCCCGCGCCCAGTTATCGTCGTTATCTCGCGGCAATAAAGATACGACTCGGATGCAGGACCCGACGACACTCGTTGCACCTGCAATCGACGAGGCTCGCTGTTACGTGCGAGCGCGTTATTACGAGTCGCTGAGAAAATATCTGCCGCGTAATTCTCGCCACGTTTTCCGGCTCGACGTGCATCCGACTCGGCTCGAAAATCGTCGAAATCCTCTCCGTCCCGTCGCGACTACATTTCCGTAAACGATGATTCGACGCTTATCGTATTTATTGACAGGGCGTTCGGAGTGCTCCGGGGAATTAGCGTAGTCAAAGTTCGCTATCTCGCACCTTGATCGGTTCAACAAACGCAGTCGCGCGAGTGTAAACGCACCGCGGAATTTCCCCCCGGTCGACTCTTGACGCGAGAAGTGCGCGACGTGCATATTGCAAATATTTTTTTATAAATGCACGTATATCACTGTGCAAATTTCGTGAGTTTCGAGCAGCCCGAGCTCTCGCCGAACCTTCCGTCCCAGGTTTTTCGCGTCGTCGAAAAACTTGCGCGTCATTCTTCGCCATCGAGCCCACGACGACGTCTTCACCTTTCGCGGAGGGTGAACATAAAAAACGGACGTATCGTAGAAATAGAAGCCCCCATCGATGATCCGGCGATTGAAGCGACTAAACGAGCTTTTAAATTAGACCTAATTAGTGATGAAGATCTCTAAAACGGTTCGCAAACAAAGTGGCTGCAGGCTGCGGTCTCGGTGAAAGCGAGGCTGGTTCACATAAACGAAACCCGCCGGAAAGGAGGGATCGTGGGGGCGGAGGGAGAGAAAAGGGTGGGCTTTCATCCGGAAAAACGTCGATTTGTGCGTAACGCGAAAATATATGATAAACATATACGCGCGCCCTGCCGGTAGTCGCGTGCCTTCGAGAGCGATATGAGACGACGAGCGATACGCGCGCGCGTAGGGAGGCAGATAAGGGGGTGGGAAAAGGTAGAGGAGCACGAGAGGGACAGAGGAGAGCGGAAAGCGACTCGCGCATAATGGGGTTTTCATATTTTCGCTCGTGAATGGCATCGCGCATCGCTGAGTCGCGTAAATGGGCTTGGCTCTCGGTGGCGGGTTGTATCTGCCGCAGCTGCAACTGCAATCGCGACAACTACCGTGACAACGACTGCGACAACGACGGCGATGACGATGACGAGAAAAGATGACGAGGATGACGGATGTGGCTTCTTTCGCTCTCTGTTCTCTTTGTGCGTTTCGAGTCTCTCTTTCTCTCTCTCGCCTCGCGGTCCCCTTTCTTTCCCTATTTTCTTCTGCTTTACACTCTTAATGTTTTCTTCGTTCGTTTTTATTGGTACGAGAAACTCGGGTAATTCTGTCGTGCGTCCGATTTCGTGATGCGTTTTTAAGAAACCTCGTTCACGAAGTTATATCAGTTGTAAGGAAGAGCGGACTCTGTCAGATGCAAAATATCGGCATTTTTTCTGGTTAATTAATTTGATGCGTTTCTTAGTATTACGAAATTAGCCAAGTTTTGCCTGCTTATCCTTTCTCTTCAATTCTTCTTTCCGTCCCTACCCGTTCCATCGACCACCATTCGCTGTTTTTTCATCCTATCCCTATCTCCGCCTCCATCTACCCTTATTTCCCTCTTCATTCTTTCCCCTTTTAATTTTGTATACCGCATTATCTGCCGTCTTCCTTCCTCGATTCCTGTAACTCCGTATTCATTCTGGTCTCTCTCTCTCTCTCTCTCATCTCTCCCGCCAGCTCACCTTCCCGCTCACATATTCGCTTTTCCAGCATTCTGAGCTACTCGCGAGAAGCACACGCGTCAGCATCGAATCGACGATGCCAAGCGGAATTAATGAATTGCACGGCCGCGTGTGCGCGTCCCGTATCCGGCATAGCGAGGGGTATAAAGAGAAGGGAGAGGTCGTATAGGGAGGAAAAGAGTGAGAAACTCGTGGCACGAGCCACCGACGTGCACTGAACGACACATTTCATGGATTTTCAGATATCCATCGTCGAGACTCGTTCGCGGTTCTTTATCGCGAATGATATCTTTGTTTTCTCGCGGTTTTACATGTCTGCGCGGCTCTTTTTTTCTTATTTTGCGAGGTGTGAAAACAATTTCATGTAGCGGGCTGCTTTTGTACGAAATTACCGAGCCGTCCATTCTAATTGTTACGCGAACGTTGATCTTACGGCGACATTTACGGTTAACTTGTCATCGTGACGTTGAGGCGTTTAAAATCGATGCATTCGCGCGAAATGTAATGTGCATTGTAAATCGTGCTTGTCACATATTGCAAATCGTCATTGGCGACGGTGGGGACTTTAACCGGACATGCATCATTGACAGAAAAATCCGTCGCTCTGTCGACTGACATCTTAATTCCCGTCGATCGCCATTCAATCTGAACGACCGATAACAGACGTGAATGTTAACGTATACGTTCCGGATTCAATGCAAAAAGATAACGAGACAACGGCACAAAACCGTTTTCGGAGATTTCAGATCATCTTCCGTCGAATGCTCCGCGGCTTACATTTCATTTATCGCGATACAAAGTCACCGGGCGAATTTAATGACTGCCAATGTATTTAGCACCTTATTTTCAATGCTTTTCTAGATTTCATCCGCTCGCCTAGGAAACAAGATAGCATAAATTTCTACACATTATAGTGATTGAAATGAAAAGACCGCTGCAAGAAATCAGAAATAAGATTAAGTCGGCCCTTATCGCAGAGAGTGAACTGATCGTTTCGTTTCTTATCAGCCGACCATTCATCGCCCCTCATCAGATCGCCGATCGTATCTCTTAAAATCTTTCAAGTGCGCTGTCAAAGAAAGCGATATAAAATTCGCACTATACAACCCGTAACACGATCACCTCGCGACGACAAATATAGAAACGCCTTCAAAATACGCAACTAGACGTTAAAAAGCGTACGAACGCGAGAGCACGAAAGGGCCAATCGAACGGACGGTCTTCCGTGGACCGGGAAAGTCGATCCGCCAAGTTCGCAGAACGTAACCTCGACCATCTAACGACCACAACTTAATATCCCGCGATGGGGAAAGGGCGCAGGTCGAGTGGAAGTAAGGGTTGAGGCCACCCAAGGAAGTGGCAGTAGCCGAGGACGACGGTAAATCGCAAACCGTACGAGCACGCCGCTTTGTGCCCCGAGAAAAGGAGGGCACTTAGGCGCGAAAGACGTTCTCTTTCTACCCCTCCTCCTCGTCCCTCTCACTGCGACGCAGATACAACACACTGCGCCGCGATGTCTATCGGCAAGCGCGATCTAATGCGATTTGCATTTATATTAAAATATTAATAAAGCCGCTTCGGCGCCTCGTCCGAGAAAGGTGGCGAAGATTACATTCGAAGAGAGAAGCCCCGTTTAATGATAATATCCGCGAATTTACGTCTACTTCGCCGTGCGCCGGTCACGCTCCGTTTCCGCGCGGCAGCGGGCCCTTTCTGTGCGGACGGGAAGAGGAACGCCGCCAACTCCCGTTTCGCAGCGAAAAAACAATCCATTTACATTGGCGCGTTCGCGCGAAATACAATGGGATATGACGGTTAATGGCGGGAGATGGTATCTGGACGGCTCCGGAGGTAAGTTGATGCACTTCGAACGCCTTCCGATGCTAACCGCCTGGTGGGCATAACAAAAGAACGCGTACGGTATTGGGTAATTGTATTACATTATCGCGATCTGTCGAACCGTAACGCATCACGGTTGTATTAGGATATTGAAGGAGCTCGCGAGATCAAGATCTGAAATTGAGATTGAGAAGACGGGAGTAATCTAATTGGATAAATGGGATATATTATCCGGTCGCGGATCTGATCGGGACGCTTCCTGGGACTTGACGAGAGTCAATCATCGAAGTGGCGTTTGCCGTACTAGTGGCACGGGAGGCGCGAAGGAACCGTCGAACTCTGCAAGAATCTTGTAGAAAGCATATAAGCTTATTGGTTACTGACTAGTGAAATACACTAGCATTGCCGGGGTACAAGGTGGAAGTCCCTATGGCGGTAATATAGATATGTAAGTTAGTTTCTAAGATGTTGGCATCTTCTTCCCGAGTTGTCACTTGTTTGCGCGGTAAAAGGCGAGATGGTTGTAAGAGGCGGATACAATAAGACTGAAATAAAATCGTAAGATAAATCGTGCATCCCGCAGTGGAAAGGATGTTTAAGTTTATATCCTATCAAATCTCGTCCACTCGTACGTAATACGTGTTTACAAAATGGCGCGTACTTCGTGCCGCGGCAACATTAATTCAGAAACATACCTTGCGTACGTACCGGGCTACAAGTAGTACATCCACGTAATGTCGCTTTGATTCTAGGTTAGGCCGAGTCCGTAGGAGCGAGAATACTCGATGGTAAGGGGCATCGAAAGGGGGTGTTCGGCATACCCGACTGCCCCGTACTAAACGTAGTCAGCCTCTTCAGCCCCGGGGCATACATATTCATAAATAAGATACTCGCTTTTTGCCCCCTCCTTGCCCCTTAGCCACAAACGGCTCGCCACCATTTCTCTCTCTCTCTCTTACTTATCAACAATCCTACCCCCGCTTCTCACTTCGCAACCCTCTTAAGAGAAGCTCGCGACGTTAGGGAGAATGGGAGGAAAAAGTGGAAACGTACTTTCTCCTCTTTCGCTATCCGACACATGCCCGGCACGAAGAAAAGGCCGGCGCGCATTTGCATGGAATCCTCTTTCCGCGTGCCGGCCGATGCCCGTAATTGAGATCCATCGTTAACGAGCGTGAAACGGGCCGAAACGCGGACCGATAAAAGTCGAGCGCCGCGCCGGTCGTCGGACTTTTTGAACGGGCCGCGTCGACGGAGGGGACAGTCCGATGATTTACTCGCCCGCGGATGATTAATCGCCGGTGAATAGTCAGTCGACCGGTGGCCTAAGAAACGCGTGCCGTGGAGGGACGATTGACGAGGCCGTTATGACTGTTAAGTGCGCGCGGGTCGTTCTCGATTTCTTAGACGCCGACACGAAAACGTCGGCCGTGCCGTGCGGAACCGACGCGCGACGGGGCGTGCTCGTGTATTATATAACATTATTATACGGGTGACGATAATTGACCGAACGGGCGCTATCAATGCTTCAGTGATTCAATTTCTTTCCCCATAAATACGGGAGAGCTTATCAATGCCCCCCTTTCCCCGGTTCTTTCCGGATTAATACATACTATATTAGATCGCGTTGTTATTAACGGAAAATTGTTTGGCGCGGCTGAAACATGAAAGCGCGGCATTAAAGATATATGGCCCGTATATGAGAAGTATTAATTGGCCGGTGTCTGTCATACATGATCCATGCTTCCAATTTTTTTTATTTTTTTTTTTTTTTTTTTTTGTGGTGTATATTGTCGTGGGAATGTGAGTATCAGTATTCGTTCATCGCTCGTTCGGATCAATAAATATTATATTATACCCGGTGGTTGCTCGATCGCTGTCAGCAATCGTTTCAAACATAGCAGGATGGTACCGAAAAACAAATACACCATACATATGCATATTGGCAGCGTGGCGGCGTGCTCGCTAGGCAAAACACTCCGGCAGTCACCGGCAAAATGGTAATGGGGGTCAACTGCGTCCGAGCACCGTTCGGGCAAAACTGTTAAGTGGCCAAGGAGTGGGTGGATGGGGAGTGGTAGCTTTCAAGAGGGCACGATTCGCACTTCGTTTGTCACATGACAATTTCGTAATCAGCTTCTCTCTGTCGTTGCCTCCGTTCTCTCTTCCGTCGTCTCTTTGATATACTCCCTCCACCATTTCCTTCGCACTTCTATTCCTTCCTCTCCGTATCCCCTGTACTCATACTTTCTACATCCCAATGTTCTCCTGCAACGAGTGGCCGCTTTGCCAACCGAACGCCGACAATTCCTCGCCCGTAAACTTAATTTATCCGCTCGCCTTCTGCTTCTTGCCCGACCTCTGACGAAACCGCGCGCTCCTAACATTAAATGTTTATGAAAGAATGTATTTAGATCGTAGCAAGTGTGCAACGTTGGGCCTGGCGTTTTTCTTTTCTACATTATCCTTATTTCCGTGGCTCTACGATTGTGTGATTTTTTTGTTGGGAACGGTCGAGTAACTGTGATTCCTGATTCACGAGTAAACGGGCAATGAGCTTGATTGTGAAATCAGAACTGAAGAATTTCATACTTCTTGCAAATTGTCATAACTTCCTTAATTACTCATTTTTTGCTATCAACAGGCAGCAACGTGACATTTCCATTCATAGTTTCGCAACTCCTATACTTCCGACGCTTACCGTGTTTTCCTCAATAAAAAATCGAGAAGCCGTAATTCGTTTAAGTTGGCGATAAAGGTTCGTTGCGATCAAGCGTAGTAATTTTGTAATCAACCGCCTCGTCTTCCCGACCGTATTGCAACACTCGAGAGCTTGTCGTTTAATTTCGCCTTGGCTACTTAATTTTTCGGTCCAACCGTTCGACTCGTCGAAGACCACTCCAGCCGAGGGGCAGTAGACGTTGAAACAATGAAAGTTGCCAAACAGCTCTCGTCGCACAAAATATTTCCGACAATTAGCCGCAGGAATAACCGTCACCCATGACAAATGACACCGAGGCCGAACAATAAGACCTTGACATCCATTATCTTGGCGGAGATACGGAGCTCTAATAATTTTTCGATTATCTCGAGAAATTTAATAGCCCGACAACACTATGCCCCGGCGAATGACACTTTAAACGCTAACAGAGGCGTTACCACCGGGGCATCGGATCAATTATTAACGCTCCCGCTACTACTATCAGCGAGGCTGGTAAGCGATATATAACCAATGTTATAAGCGATAGCGAGCGATCGTCGAGTGTAATAAAATAATTACTTAGAGGAAATAATTCGAGCCACTGTTCCCATCCGGTTTCCTATTGGCTTTCGATTTCCACGTCCCTTCTCCGTCTCTCGCGCCCCCGCCCGATCGTTTATCCGCATTGGATAAGACCTCTGCCGCGCTAATCTCCTCGATTATTAAATAAATTAACATCCCCAATTATCCGCGTCGTCGTTCCAGCCGCTTCTCGCTCCTCGTCGGCCCTAACCCCGTCCTTTCATCTTTCTCCCGCGCTCTAACGTCCATTTCCGTAGACGCGGAGATCGTACGTACGGATACTCGATAATTCGTACGGACGTCCGACGTAGCAATAATTATCGTTTCATGCGGTTTTTTGTCGACTCCGCTGCCGGTGTCAAGCGACGCAAGATTATCGACGCTTTTTTCGACGCGACTTTTTTTCTTCCCTCGGTATCGAGCTCGTGACACGTTGCGAATGATACGACGCAAAGGAACTGGTAGCGCGCGAGCGGAAAAGTGTATGGGTGGTATATAATGCGCGTCGGAGTTACACTTCTCGACGCAATTTTATATAATAAGTAGCGAGATCGAGTCGTTAACGCCTGCGTAGATCCTTTTAATTTGCCGCCAACTCGGAGAGTCGTACGTCATCGCGTTTAACGGCTATTAAATAATTCCTCGGCAATGACTTCTACCGACGTTACGACGTCTCGTTAACCTCAGCTCTCCGTGCAACTTGCGCTAGCGGAGTGTGTCTAGTGAATATACAAAATGCTAGAACCGTATTTACTGCGCGATATAACGCAGCGTCACGTAATGCAAAGTTGTACGTGGGAAATAATTATTGTAGATCCGCACAACCGACTTTCCTGCCGTTCCGCGAGTTTCCGAAAGTGCATGCTTGGCAGATTTTAAAATGTGATTTTAAAATTGGACGTTACGAATTACGGATGTACTCGAAACCGAAGGTAGCGCGGTGCATGCGCTATTAATGCAAACAATGAAGATAAGGAATTGCACTGGCGGTTCGTATTTCCATCGTCGCCACAACTAATATATTTTCAATGTGCACGCAGTCGCAAAGGCCGTTCATAAATTCCTGAGGTTACTGCGACGGTATCGTGCAAATTATTTTTCTCATGTACCATTAGTGTCGCGCGAGAATAAACAATGTAGAATAGAAGTTATCATCGATAGCGCGGTTATATTTTTCCAACTAGACGGCTGAGACTTATGGATTCTTTAGAACATACTAATGACGCACGTACGTCAAAGAAGTTTATGAATTTGAATTGGAAATGCGGATCGCAGAAAAACGAGAATACTTGTGTACTCCGTCGGAATTCAGTATGTATAGATAGTGTGTACATGTCGCGAGTTAGAAACGACGTTACATAATGTCATTTCGTGCCACCTCCCGAACATATTTTCCCGCCAATTTTGCACGGCTCACAGTGGTATCTGATTGGCGAAACTTTTTCGTTCTCCGGCATCGAGACGCTTAACTTCGGCATTAACCGCCCCCGATTCCTAAGCAGCCGGGAAGTTTGCGTAACGACATATTTATGACCGGCAAGGGCAGGCGTCTTGGTGAATTTTACCCCGGCGCAATTAATAAAACATCCAGCCTTCCAGGCTTCAACCCTCCCGATAGCCCGCGACGAGGCGTCTCGCGCGGAAGAGGTAAATTTTCCAAAAGACTTCTCATACATTTCAATGTCACAATCGCCCGCGCGCGCGAGACCCGCGACGTCGCTTCTTTGTCATGCTAACGAGTCGCGTTACCGGCAAATATGCAATGACCTCGCATATTTTCGACTTAATTGCATTTTCGTATTCCCCGGCCCTCTCTCCCTCTCGCTCCTGCTCTCGCACGCGTGCATTTTCTGTTACCCTATCTTTCTCTTGTTTCCCCCCTCCCCCCTCGCCAGGCCGTCACCGCTTGTACTTTCCCCCACAAAGCGGGGCGTTACAAGTTGTCGTATGCAAAAGTTACATCGCGCGATATGCGCACATCGCGCCGCGCTATAACATGCACGTCTTTACGTAGTCGCGCGCGAGTCGTCGTCGGCCGTTATAACGAGCCCGCTCTCCTAGTCGTTGCCTGCGAATCAGAAATTCAAAGCGTCGCCCCTCGCGCGATGTGCAACCCCGACGTGCCCTAATGATCTCACCCTCGCGAATTCGATTTCTCGCCCTAGACACGCTGATTCTGTTTTCTTTTTAACGCGCCTCATTCGGCTTTATCGCGCACGCGCGCGCACCTCTCCACGCGGTCGCGCACTCTTTTTTCCCCTTTTCTTCTTACACTCGCACGCTTTGCTTGCCGCACATTCGGCATGTCTCTGCTCCGACTCCCCTCTTTCAATCGCGCTCCATCGACTCTCGTTTCATCGTTTCGCCCTCCTCCGGCGCGGCACTTACATCGAAAATCGTCGGCGAATCGTTTAGCGTCAAGTGCGACGCCGCTCTCCCCCGGGAGTCGAGGATCGCGATAGAGAGGAGAGATTCATCATAGAGATTCGATGTGATTTCGCGGTTTTCGAGGGCCGATTCCGGCGACTCGAGGGCGACGAGGATATCGGGTTCGCTCGGCTCGAGACTCGAGAGTGTTAAGTACGGGGCTAAGTATTCAGGTATTCAGACGCGCGGCTGCCTATGGAAATGGAATTTGGCGATGGGATTCGCGGCGAGATTAACAAGCATCATCGGGCATTTCGAGTGTCTTCAACGCTTTCGAGGACTTCAATTTCTAATTCTTCAACGAGCTGCGTCTGGTGCTATCACACTTGCTTCCTTTCTTCCAGAATTTAGTTCGCGTTCGAGAATATCCTGTAACGGCGTTCCTAATTAGCAGGAACTGTCCGACGTCGTCTCCGGGGAGAGTTGTTGGTGGATGTCGTCCATTTTTCGATGACGCGGCGTTCAATTAACACGGTGTTAAGTGCTAACAATGCCGTCGCCCGTCGCATCTGGTAGGCAGGTGCGATCGGGAGATTAGAGATGGCCGTCGCGCTGCTTGGCGAGTGGCCCAATTTATTTCGTTCTTGGAGGCGGCATGGAGCGGCGATTTATCGTCACTCGTAAGGCGTGCGCGCGGTGGCCGACCGTTGACGGGCTTTGTCCCGGAGGGGGCGTAATTAGAAATCGCTTCTAAATCTTCGCCTCTGACTGCGGCCAATTTAGTAGTACAATGGCCGATAAATTCATCGCGATAGCGGCAATTTATTCGGTCAATATCGGCCGCAACGGCCTATACGGGGCACGGGCGTCGACCGATTGAAACGACGGCACGCGTTTTCTTGCGCCTGATAACGTCCAACGGCCCCGTTATTGCTCGCGTAATACAAGTTTCGATTAGCCGCACTTTTCGCGGTCGTCGGATATCGACGTCGTCGAGTCTGGTGCGCGCGGGGCGAACAATGGCACGGCGGAAGAACGATGACCGTTGGAAGTGACACATAACGAGCTCGCCTTGCCTTGAAATTTGCTTTACAATCTTACCCGTGTAAAAATCTGCATTTCCTGTCTTCGATAGCGGACTAACTGTCGCATTACGATGCGTAATCTCAACCGACGAACGGGGTGAAAGCTGTGCGCAAAATAGTCTCCAGCCACCTCTCCCCCCATCCAATCATCGCGTCCCTCTCCCACTCGGCGAACGTTCGAGCTGGCGTCGCGACGGACGCCGGAAAAAGGTGTAAGCGAGGGGGGGAGCGACATAATGGCGGGGCCCGTAAATCGAAAGAGGCGAGAGAGAAAGCCGAGGAACGGATGTGGAAAGGACGCGAGCGCCATTTCCTGATTCCGCGACGAGTGCTCGTATTATTTCCGGCCCGCGGCCCGGAAACCCGGCTTAATTTCTTCGGCATCGCCGTCTCTCGTCTGCGGGCCGAGACGAGGCCGCTTCTTCGTCCCGCTACGCACGCCTCGATCCACCGTTTTCTGGCCTCTTCGAATTCCTGTCGCCTAGCGTTTTCGGATGCCTCTCCTCCCCATTTCGAAGCTGTTTCTTCGTCAACGGTGTGCTCGCACACGCCGACGCCATCGCGCTCCTCCGACGCCCCTTTGCCGGTCGACTAATTGACGCAGGGTGGAGAACCAAGATGGCCGACCTATTACACTTTCAATCTCGTATCCTCTCCTTGTACCCCGCGGGCGGAAAGTCGGCTGTCCCGAAACGACGAAAATAAATATGTTCCATCACGAGATTAGGGGGGGGATTAGGTAGTTCGATCGTCTACTGTATTATTTTTTCTTCGGATTCTCGTCGCTTTACGCGACTTGTTTTATGACCATTGCTGCTTCCACCTGAACGCCCACGCGGAAAACGCCGAGGCACTTTTACGAGGATTGTCACATAGAGCGCGCTCGGAGAAAGTATAATTCGATTCCTTGACTCGTATTCTTGAATAATTGACGTCCTTCCGCGATTCTCACGGGTGAGAGGTGCGGATTCGCGGGGATTTTCGCGATAGAGAACTCGAAGAGTCCTGCACCTGAAACCTCTTTCTTACATCACGGCGTCTCGCTCTCGTTCGCTCGTGCTCTCTTACCCCGTCGAAGTTTACGTACGAGCGTCGCTGCATTATTGAGTGGTGAGTAGCAGTAGACACGAGTAGCTATTATGAGAATCGCTGGAAAGTGTCTCTCCCTTTCTCCCTTCGTCCTTGCTGCCGCTCTCTTTGTCTTTTCCTCTGTCGTTCTCGCTCTGTTTTTCAACCTCCTTACAACTCTTCACACTGTCGGTTGCTACGTTTTCTCCTACTTCGGATTGCATCATTAAGCCCCGGCGCATATTCATCTGTGAGGCGTTGCAGATTTTGAATTCTTCGTTCTAATTTCGGAAGGAGTTCTACAATCGTCGGATGACGCGAATGTCGTTCGTCGATTCGGAATTAATGGTCTTGAAATCAGCTGACTCCGAGCCTGATTTTATCTATCTTTTTACTCGTGAAATGATGCTTCTTCTTTGACATCTGCTTTTTAGTTTGATGGTCTTCGTAAGTCGTAGAAGGTGTTTTGAAAATAATAATATATAGGTGTAGTTAGAGAATAGTTTAGGAGGCACAGCCAAAAATAGACGAAAACCCAGACATTCCTGGTTGCCCCAGGCGTTTGCCAACTACCATCTACTGGTTTTGCGTATCAGATGCTTTCAGACTACGAAAATTCGATCATTCGTCTATCATAGGAATCTTTTCTGCGAATTTCGTTCTCAGATAGGATGCGATCCACCCGTGTAACGGAAATCCGAATGCAGAGATCGCGCGAAATTCGTTTGAACGACGTCAGGCTTCCACATCCTTCAGACGTATTTGCGGCCGTAATAAAGAAATCTCGTTATGCCCCCCGGGCTTGATCGCTCACCTTTCCTCGATCACAGGAATTGTTGGCACGCTTTCGAACGAGCAAGACGTGATTTGAGTCGGGACGAGTTGAAATCGTAGAGTCTATTTAGACAGGAATCTATAAAATTTTCAAGATATGCGCGCTGCACATTTCTAACATTCATATCTTCCATCAGTCATAAACAATAAACTATCTAATGGCTGCCTTTTAAAGTGCACAATATCGGGGTATGGGCATTGCGAGTATTGCAAGTTTTCATGAATCATGAATTTTACCTCTGCATCGTTTTTTAAGTACAGATCGTATCTCGAGTGAATCACCAGTCTAATAAATGTCGACAAAATAGCGGTTCCACGCCAACGGCTATACTCTAGCTATGCAAGCTTCGCGAATGTAAATTTCACTAACAACTTTCGACGTCGGAATTATGGCTAGAACGGTGAACGATCAGAGCTGAACGCGACCGAATATCGTCGTCATCCACTCATTTTCCACAGGGGTCGCCGGCGTGGGGTCTTTGCGAGCGAAGAAGCACGAGCGCGCGGAGGCGCAGCGATTTGACAATTTCTCGCCAATGACGAGCGGAGACGAGAAATTGGTGTGAAATCCGCTCTCACCCCCTCCGGCGCTGACTTATTTCCTATTTACCACCCTCGCAGTTCCTCCTCGCCACGGCACCCCCTTTACGTTCGACGATTGAGAGAAGAGGCAGACCCCTCTTCTTCGCCTAGATCACCCCTCGACACCTTAACCTTTGTCGCGCCAGACAAAATGGCGGCATTAAGATGGCCGTCGCCGCACTTCGGTTAATCTTCGAAATCGATTGTCAGGAGTGTCGAACGACTTTCGGCAACGGGATCGACGAGCGAATTTGGATTCTGGGGGGGAAGAAAGTAATTAAGGGAGGCACTCGCCGTCTAACGGCTCTTTTGATAGTTCGATAAGACTGAGGTCATATCTGCAGGCAAACGTAATTTCAGACAAAGTTAAAATTCGACTGGTATAGGTGCGAGCGAGTGTTTCGAATAAGGGAGGTTTTATTCTCGGAGTATAGTTAACGGAAACGTCTAGTATAGGTGATAGGAGTGCAACGATCAAAGTATTTTCTTTACGATTTTCAAAACCACGATCGGTCAATCGACATTTCTCATCCGCTTCCCATTGCGGAACGACCTTTCGACGACTTCGAATGCTTATCAAATTACCGGCGGCTACTGTCTTCTCTCGCCACAACCCCCCTCCCTCCCGCACGGTTTCCCAGTCGCCCGGACTCCACCCGATTCTTGTACGCCGTCAACGAGGCGACTTCATGACGCTCATTGTGGGGTGTTAACCTTTTTACCGGCCTTCTTTTCTCCTCTTTTTCGCCTCATTCTCGCCCGTTCCGCCAACCTGTCTCTCTACCACGGTTAATATTATATTATCTCGTTTCTTCGTCGCCGTTTATAATTTTTCAACCGTCCCTCCAACCCGCCCCCCCAGTCCACGACTTCCTCCCTCACTCTTTCTATCTCTCGTCGCTCGGGCCCTCTCCTTTTTCTCCTTTCGACTTTTACTCTTTTGCAGGCGCCTTCTGCTCGGCACGTCCAAGGCGGCCGAGAGAGTTTTCTCAATCAGACTTTTACCGCGAAGTAATTCGCGGCGCTAACCTCGTTAAGGCGCGCGGACCAACCGCACCCTTCGAAACCCATGGACCGTGGTTATGACTCGTGACTTAAACCCATTAACCGCCCAGCTCCTCTCCTTCCCTCTTGTTCTTCGCCATCCTTCTCTCTCGCGCACCCCGGGTCGCTCGCGTTTTTTGTCTTTTTATTCCTGCGCGCTTTCTCTCTCTTTCCCTCGCCTTTCTCACTCGCTGTCTTGCTTTTTCACTTCAGCCGGCAGAGATTATTCTATATTTTGAGAGCTCGAAAATTTCATGGCCGCAAAATTGAAAGGTTGAACAATGGAAGACTTTAGATCGGAAAGTTCAGGATTTATGGGTCGTGGATTGAAAGATACGGAATTTGAAGGCTGGACAATTGAGGCTTCGTTGTCTCGCTCGCTCTCTTCTGCCGGGCGGCAGTCTCGTTCTCCCTCGTCGCCCTCTCCTTTGTTGCCGCATTTTCACGCTTTCGTACCCCGTTTCCCCGTTTCTACGTTTCTCTGATTTATTTCAGATTATTCCCAGTCCCAGGAAGTCTTCGTCGTAATTCCTTCCCTCCCCCTTCCGCGAGCGGCGAATAATAATTCGATATCCGCCGAGTAATTCGAATCGCTCGTTATCGGGGCGCTCGCGCGCGCGCTTTTCTGTTGGATTTTTTTCTATTTTTTCTATCTACTCTGGAAAATTCTGGAAGAGCGATTTGCGGAGTCGATGGAATGCTTCGACGGAATGTATATAGTGATCTCACTCAGAATTACACGGAGACATACGTTCAGCATTGAAGTAATATTCCCACTTTATCTCAGACAACCTATTTTTAACCGACTTCAAAAAAGGATTCATTTTACTGGTGTTTGAAGTTGATGTTACTGTAGTTTTTTGTTTTGTTTTGAGTTTTTTCTTACTTCAAATTTACTCTACAACGTCGATCGCCCACGATCAGCGTCTCAATGTTCCATTCCATCCAAATTTAGAACACCCACGCAATAATTCCATACTTCCCACTATCTACCGAGAAGAGCAATAAACATTTTTCGCGCCGATAACCGCGCCTCGTCCCGATTAATCCGTTAATATCTGTATCTAACTAGTTCGAGTCACGCGCGCACGCTTTTGTACACACACGCACACACACAGCCACGAACGCGTCCAAGGTTCTCTCAAAGAAGTACGAATCGCGGCCACGGATAATCCATTCGTCGCTCGGCGAGAGGGACGTAGAAAATTACACGCAGTCGGCGTGCTGAGTTAGTGGTTCCCGATATCATCGGGTGCGCGTTTCCTTAATTAACGCCGCCGTAATTTCGGATAATTGCCAGAGGCTACCTTTCAGCGAAGAAACGCGCGCGGCGATCTCCTCGCCGCTCCTTCTGCCACGGACTTCTTTGCGTGGCAGACGGCGATACGTCGTCGTTCGAGCAACGTGCTCGCGCGCCAAAATTGCCGGTAATGACAAACCGCGATCGCCAGCGGTAGTTGGTCGGCAAACTGCACTTAGCCCGCCTTGGTCTTCCTAGTATGTAATTGGTGAAAGCCCTGGGTCGTGACCTTTCAAATTAAATAAACGCGGACGTCTCACTGACGAAACGCTGGAAAATCATGACGTGCGAATGTCGGACGGAATCGTCTGGCAAAGCCAATGACTTCGAGAAATTGATCGGGGGGTGTGTGAGATAAACAGATTGGGGCGAGGACAGATAATGTTTCGAGATTTTTGTAATGTAGGTATGAAACTCTTAATATGCTAAACCTGGGAAAAGGAAACGTACGTTACGAAAGAAATGAACCGCATCGCTGTACTGAATCCTCACAGAGCCGTACACGAGACAACGTCGGCTACCATACAATTAACGGCGAGCGCGCGAGTTCCGCTGCTAAAACGTTGCAGAGGAAAGCGAACAAGGCGGGACGGTGAGGAGAGGACATGGGCTTCCGGCTGGTCCCCGGCTTTCCAATATTCTTCTCGGTCGGCGATTGGAGATCGAATTGTCCGTTAATTGAAATGATTAATTGTCTCACCTCTGGGCGCAGCTTGTCGCGCGCCACCACCCCACTGCCCTCTACCCTCCTCGTCACCTGCTCTCTCGCCCACGGGGGTGAACGCGGTCCGGCCGCGTTTGCCTGATTGCTTATTTACAAATAGGAAATTCGAAAATGTGCAGAATCACCGCCACCGCGCGTCCAGCGGAACGAGACACGAAAGATGGAAAGAGGACGTTTTGCGTGGATGTGCCTCTACGTACATACGTGTGTTCACATATGTTCCCGATATGTGTGCACGTACGTCTGCCTTCTCGTTGCCGTACGATTCGTGCAAGTATACGTGAATGAGTGTTACATACATTGACATTGATGTAGATGGCTGTGCAGCAGCTCGGTCGAGATTCCCAACCGGGCAAAAGGGGTGAGAAGGGGTGGCGGAGGAGGAGGATGACGCCGCTACACGAGGGCCTCTGCAATATTGTAGGATATTACGAATTTGCTATTTTCCGCGGCGGGCGAATTGAAACTGGGATTGTTAATTACTCGGTGATTATCGCCGACCGAATCGGAGTCGCTCCCGAGTGCAGAAATCGAAATTACTTTTACGCCCGCTCGACGAAGGCTCCTCCTCCTACTGCAGCTCTTTCTCCACCTCCCGCTACAACTTCCGACGGAGCCTGTTTGGCAAGGACGAGTTCAAGCTTGCAGATATCTGTGAACAAAATGCATAAGGATGTAACATTCAAAATTGCTCGGTGTCATCATAATTACATATCCGGCATATATATTAACAAAATACATATTAGACGGGTTTGCAAATTTGTTAAGATGTCCAGTTTACAAACTCCTTATATTGGATTTCTCTACTGCTCTATTAAGCTCAAAGTGCAATCTCCGGCTTTTTCGTCAGACGCAGTAACCTATTTACCGAAGAACGAGCATGGTACTTATGCATTATATATGGACCAACTCCGCTCGAAGAGGTTAACAAGAACTGTACTTTAACATTGTTAAGCGGATGTAATCGAGGTAGTACGCAAGTACCCAAATTTTAGTTCGATCGTACAATTGTTTTAGAATACAGAGCCATACACGAACCTTAAACCTCCAATTCGTATGGCCAATTTTTCCTAAGCACCATACTTTATGGCGAACTAATTTTCTAGAGAACACCGTTCAGCCTTTACCGCATCTATCTACTTCCTCAGTCGAGACTTTCCTCTTGATTCCATCAATTAAGTTTGTCGATCGATGACAGGGAAACCACACGGCGCGTTTCGAGCAGCAAGCTGGTGCAGAAAGGATTGGATTTCAATTTATGGAACTACAAGATTGGTCAGTGCGTGTTGCATCGCTTACTTCGAACGTTTTGAATACGTTTCATTGCTACTATCCGAGCCTGACTCATCGATAAATCTTTCTCCGAGAGCACAGACGAGGTATCAGATCATCTTACGAGACTTGGCGGGACCACGTACAAAACATCCGACTGCAACAAAAAATTAGGCGAACAGCGATGAAGGTTGAAACTACAATAAAACTACTGACAAGAGAATGAGAGGAAAAAGACTTTTTCGGTGCTCGTGGAGGTTTGCGTAGTCTCTACATTTTCTGATAATATTCATATATTAATTACGAATTACATATATCAATTATAACAATTAATCGTTAATTGCATTTAATACTGCCCAGAACTGGCGCCAGTATTGCAAGGATTAATAAAGCAAATAATATTTAAAACAAAATTTCCACCTTCACATTATTCTGAACTTTTGAAAATAAATTTCATACCATTAATTAATTTAATACCAATTCCCATAGCACACCGTGATCTAATACCGCTGTCAGACGATAATGTTGGATGTTACACGTGAATGATAATAGGGTCCTGGTAGCCCAAGATGGTGTGACAAAAATAAGCATTGCACGATATCTCTCTCCTATCCCTCGCCTATGTCCATAAATTCAGTCGACACAACAGATTCCTATCTTGCAACTCCTTTCTTATGCATTCCTGTTAACCACGTTCATCATCCCGCACCGAATGACGCAACGCTTATGGACTAAAAAAAGGGGAGTCGAAAGAGTTAATGAACTTTCAGGCTGACGACATATGTTACGGCGACAGATGTTAGGCGTGGGATTAATGCGAATTGCAGAGACTTTCTTTTTGATTCACTGTTACCAATCGATTCTAACCTATATCTCGTGCACGTCCGGCTTGGCAGATTGCATACTGGTCGTATCGATTCCAAATCGTCCACACCTATGAATTATTTGTTAGATTTCAACCTACATCGTACAGAACGAAGGAAATTCGGTCGGAATTGTGAAGAATATGTGTTATGTTGTGGAAAATTCCTTACCTGACACTGTCACGTTCGAAACGCACAGCTCATCATTTAGTGTTTCATCTTTTCCTGATACTGTAGTCTGTATCACTGACGACACTGTAGTGTAGGCTGTAGATGAACACGCGATCACAATTTCTCTCATTTCGAATGATCACGCACGTAAAATATGCGAAAGAGTCTCTGAAACACTGTTCGATTGACAACTGACGCGAACGCGTGAAGAGTCGCGTGAAGCTGGCGCGTTCCTATTGTCTTCCCATGCGTTCTTAAGTACACGTCTTTCACCACAGCGCGACATTCGAATTCTTAAGTAGGTGATTGGTCCGCGCATTCGCTTGAGCGAGCTTCGAACCCTACGGGATTCATTTCATCCCTACGATATTAATTTGTTTCTTAAATACGTTTCCTACTAGTTCTAACATACTTTTCTTTTTTATCTCTTAGACGTAAATTTCTTTAAACAACATTCTTTTCTGACAAAGTACGCGTTTGTTCTGTTTTCACAACATGTACATTAAAAACGTACCTATTCTGGTGGCAGAGTTTCTGATTCTTACCGTACACATATTTTCCGCTCAATGCAACTGCTCCAGCTCTTTGCCCGTCAGGTTCTCGCCTTTCATCGCTGATGCTCGCTCGACGATCGATCGAAAGCGCATTGCTTATCGATCAGGAATCGAAAGCATCGAGACCCGGAGTTCCTGCCAGCGCGTCTACTCAGAGCCGTTGGTCAACGTCGAACGCCGAAAATGGGGGGAGGGTGTAGGAGGTTGTCCGGGTGAGAGTAGCGGGGGTAGGGGTAGTTTGCCGGTCAGGGCCGGCGGGCAAATTGAAATTCGTGCCCGTACGAGGGTCGCCGGCCGGCCGGCGCGCGCGCTCGGCCAATTGGAATGCAGAATCATACCGGAAATACCGAGTAATGCACCAATCAGAATCTGGGAATAGTTAGGGGGCCCCCCCGGATGATTAGGAATGCACGCAATAACCTCTGATTAATGTGATCGGTGTATGCTATATGCTGTGTGTACCGTGCCACGGTGGCGGCGTCGGCGGTGGCAGTGGCGTCGGCGTCGGCGTCAGCGTCGGCGTCGGCGTCGGCTCGTTGCTCCATCCTTTGGCTTATGTGCCGCTTACATGTAGCTACTCACCCCATGCAAACCCCCCTTCTCTGCGCCCCGCACTCGCTTCATCGCGCGTGAACACGTCCTTACGCACACTTACGTGTGCCTACGTATATTCCTCTATGTTTACATGTACCTATGTCTCTGTATAGATATATGTGCGTTATCTTCCATCGTCTTCGTGTGAGCGTATATTGAAAGAAACGGGTGACTACCTCTGAATCTCTGTTATTAGATCTCACGATGATCGCCAACCCACTCTTTTATCTTGCGCCTGTGTCGACAAAGTACGTAATGTGAAAAATATTAATGTGGATCCAATCGAAATCGTCATGGCGATACCATGAACAAATTCGGTTATTTTAGATGTTTCGAACTACATACTCGGGAGAACATGGACAGTTTGTCCTCGCGTTTCCGTCTATTGCCTTTGCAATTACGTACGCTCATGTAGATTTCTATATGTTTATCTACCGTAGGTACGCGCACACTTACATCCCCGGCTCTCCATGCACGCCATGCAATCGGGATCGCGTTTATACACTTACATGTATATTCCATAGGCGCAAGAGAACCCATACACGGCGGCGGATTTCGGGTCGCGAGACTGCGTTTGCGTGTGTACACACTCGCCCCGTGCATTGCATACATATGTATAATACGTCTCCGTTCGCCGCGCGAGTGGCGTAGAGCAGATTTGTGGAAGAGGTCGGTGTACGTAGCTAGTAAGTGTGCACCATGCATCTGCACACCTATATGCCTACACCGCCTACTGTATATGTATACTTATAGACGTAAGCGCACAGTACGCTGTGCGCATGTATACGAGCCATGTGGGACGAGGGAGTATGCATTTACATAAATACATAACGCGACCGCATACAATGTTAGTGCTATGCTGTCAATTCTACCCTTGCAGAGCGAGGCAATTCTGAGTTATGCCAGGACGCCATGCCCTATGACGGCCCACCCTGTACCCGCGGCTGCACCCTTCGCGCGCTTATGTCGTGTTTGTGCCTACCCCCTCCCCCCCCCCGTCTCTTTCTCTCTCCCACCCACCCTCTCTCACCCCCCGGCCGATGTCTATTCGTACCACCAACACTCGGCGCATCCGCTGCTGTGTGCACTTTGGATGCATTCGTGCCCAGAAGCAACCGCGCCTAACTCTCCGGCCTGCCTCTCTCGCTCCTCTTCATCATCGTCCACCCTCGACGAACCCTCCTAATTCGCTCCCTCGACTTCGACTCGCGATTGCAAGGTTCGATCGCCCGTCTTTCGGCTGGAACAGTGGAGAGCGCTGAAACGTTAAAGTTGCCGGAATGCCAAATTATTTCTTATTATCGACGTCGACTGCAATCTGTCTCTACGGGACATGTAATGCGTAGAACTGGTTTGACGTCGTCGATCGCGTCATTGTGGAATGGTACAAGGATTTGAACGTGTAAATGACGATGATTTTTTTTTTGTCGTAGATTACAGTTATGTTGTTTTTACATTTTTCAAGTCGCTCGCTATTGTCGTTCGTCAAGGAGCACAATGTTGTCGCGCGTTAATTAAACCGTCTGTGTATCATACCTCAGTTCCGTGTTCGTACACATAGGACTGCTTACTCTGAAGGGCGAGACTGGACGTATGGAATTCACCTGGTACTTGGACAATGTTTTGATTCGATCCCCGGCGGGGAACGCGGTGTACGACGCTCAGATTGCACGCACCTACTCGACATTTTTGCCCGTCCTAATTGCCTCTCCCGGCAGAGGCGTTCAGTTCACTTCGTCTTTCGTTCCCTGACGTAGTGCGCCATCTGCAACTTTGTTAGTTCTCGGCTAACAAGTGCGTAACGCTGTACGTAGTGCGCGAGATTTTCATTGTCGAGTGTTTTCTGGGAAACGTGTGCACAGACGATGAAAAACGTTCGCTGTACGATACACGTGTGAGTAGAATGTTATAAATAGTACCGCACGCTATGATGACGAAAGCGACGATCGCGCGGTCTCTATTCCCATTTTATCGAATTTAAACTGTTAACCTCAAACGCTCGATTCCCTGGCGCGTCAGTGCGTCCGCGTCGTCGCGGCGTTCCTATAAAGAACAATAAATCCGTTGGCGGCGTGTCTCTTGGAAATGGCCGGGACGAGGGAGGAATTTTATCATGCCGACGGTCGTTTGTCAATACAGTCGCGCGAGGGGCGTTATCAGGTAAAAATCGCGAAAATCGGAAGTCCCCCGGCGAGGAGTCAAAAGCGCCGTTCACTTTCGGCGTGTTTGGCAATTGGCGTTGCCCGCCTCTCTGCCGTTCGCATTTCTCTCCCTCTCGTCCACTCTCTTTCTCTCTGATCTCCCGAGCTCGCCGACGAGAGCGAGAACTCCCATGGGCGGTGGTAGTGCGGAGGCCGAATCGAACGCGAAATAGAATCATAATAGAAATCGGCGGTATCGTCTATCCGTGCGCGGGCTGGCCGCGCGCTGGAGCCGTTGGAAAAAAATCCGTTTAAATAAAAGATCGGCCTGTCGGCAACCGGGAGCGGCGTGGCCTCCCGCCACGAAAATTGAATTATTTCTCAGCGATCGCGTTTCATGACGAGCCTCGAAAACCCGGACGTCACTCCCGTATGTATACACTCGTTTCCGTGTCCGTGTCACGGCTTTTTTCCTATCCCCGTGAGCGAATCCAACGAACCGCGTGTGTGCCTCTCTCTCTCTCTCCCTCTCTCTCTCCCCTCTCTTCTTCCTATACGGTTGCCTATGTATGTTCACGTGTGGCTGCGATATATATTTTAGCGTACGGTACGCGATACGCTTGCGTAGTAAGAGGGAAAGAGAGACTGTAAGAGCTCTGACGAGAGCGATTAAGGATTGATTTGTTGCTCGGGTGCGGCGAACCCGTCACGCCCTTTCAAGGCTTTGCGCCTTCTCTTTTCTTCTTCGACCCGACGCGGTAGGTGATCGTTCACGAAATCGCGCCAATGCGATCTCGTATTACCCGGGGGGTATTAGCAGCCGATCGACTGTTATAATGGTATTAGCGATAGTTTTGCTAGATGAATGGGTATCCGTTATATATATAGATATATATTTAGCAGCGTTTCAAATGTTCCCTTTATTGATGATGTAGGATGTAGGGTGGGTAGGTTGCGGTATGTGAGACATGAAAAATTCGACAAATTGGATATATCTGTAGCACTGCCTATAATCTGCCTATACGAATTACGACGAGCTTGGCGTTGAAAAGATATTCTACGAACCGCTAACGAATACATCGATGCTCTTGTACCGCATAATTTTTTCTGACGCACCGAAGGAAGGATTAGGAGCTCTCACTTGCGCAGGCTGAGTATTCATAGATCCGTTCGCCGACGTTTCAATACATGTCGCACTTATGTAAGCACGTAATCCCGCGCGAGTGTATTAATTTACAAACATGGATTTTTCGATTAGACTTTGAGCTGCTCTAAACGGATAACGGGGAGAGGCGAGGAAGAAGAAAGAGAGAAAGAGTGGATGGGAAAGAGCACGCGAGAGGTTACTGACGCCGACGATTAAGAATTGATTTGTTGCTCGGGTGCGGAGTCACGCCCATTCAATTTTCTTTTTCACCCCTTTCCCCCCTTTGGACACGGTTCGAACGGACCTTTGACCCAAGCCAGAAGGTCGAGCCAATACCTCGACCTCCTTTCCGAAAGTTACACGTCGGAGACTCAGGGTCAAGTTTCGGGTTGCTGTTGGTCAGGTGCTTGGAATCTTGGCGACAAACTGTATTTAGAATAGGTCAACGATCCTTCGAGGCTTTCGAAACTTTGACGCATCGAAGATTCATCGATCACGAAATCGTGTCCCATGGTGTCTACGAAACCTTTTGTTCGCCTTCTGTATCCTACTTTATCGCCGGAATCGTATCGTGATAATTGTGCAGAGCTCTATATAGAAATTCTATATTCTAGCTTAGTGTACAGATGTTATCGGTACCGCGAGATGTATTTCAATTTTGGGAAGTTGCTTTAACACGTTGACTGCCGCGTCACCCATATTCGGGTGACGAAAAAACTTGTCCCATGGGACTCTAAAAAATAGATGCTTAACGCTTTACTTGACACGATTAATATTAATTTCGTTATGCATTTTTTCGGAACATTTTCGGCAGACAACGTGTTAAAGATTTATGCACTCGCTCCAATTGTTGGCATAATTCGGTGTGTCAGAATTAACTCGCGCCATTATTTCTCTTCGCTCAAAACGCTCTTGTTTGTTAATATCACACTAATGACGAGGGTATGCCGATTTACCAGTCCACTTTCAAACGTATACGAACTGGCGTCGCATTAATCAATCCAACTGGCTAACCTGTTTCTTTAATGTTTTCTGTTTCAGGTGAGTATCGAATTCTTCCTTCGGACGAAAGTAGATCCCCGAGCTACCGATCGGGCGTCGATCATCGTTTATCGCAGCAGCCTTTCGAGAAATAGAATCCGGAGCGCGCGATTGTCGGGTGAAAGCGGGTGAGTTATTCTTACTGACTTCACGGCGAAAGACGTTACTAGAAACGGATAAAGCTAAACAGGTACGAGACAAGGAGAATAAGGAGCGGCGCGCGCTCGCGCGAGATCGAACGAAGGCGAGCGAGAGAATTAGTGTGGCGCGGGGTGGGCGCAACCTGCGAATAATGTTGAAAAGTTGAATGGTTAATAATAAAAGGCCAGCGGCGATTCGACGAACGCGGCTCAATTATTAAAGTCGCGTAGAAATGGTTTTAAGATTTTTAATTTTTAACCGTCGCTCGTTTCTGTCTCCTTGCTCGTGAAGAATTCACGTCGAGCTTGCGCGTGTTCTCTTCCTTTCTCTCTTTCTTTCGCAGTCTCTCTCTCTCTCTTTCTCTCTCCCTCTACTCCCTTCTCGTTCGCTCCGTCCCAGTCTATCGCTTTCCATGCCCCTCCGCTTTTTTCCCCGCTCACTTACGTTCGCGAATTCACGAGGGAAATCTTAAAATATATTATATTTGTCCTGCCGTCGGTCAGGGGTCGCGAATAACTCTCGCGATATTAACCTCGTTTCTGCGCTGCCCTCGTTTCTGCCCGCCAAGTATAGCTTTTCGATTCCCTTTATCCGAACAATGGGCAACCGCTGCCTGCCTGGTCGCGCTGCCGCCCTGCGTGGCTCATTCCGCTCAACATCGATTTACGGACAGCAAGTTTTGGCCGGACACGCTCGGCGTTTGTCTTTCGCACGTTTCGGGTATCGGGTTCTGTAGGAGTTCCGTGATCGCTGCGAAGGGCAGGAAATCAACGAAATGGGTGGCTGTTGAATTAATTTCGATCTTACCGAGCAACGTGCGCTGATCTGGATCTCAATTTTCAAGATTTTCCTCTCGACAGTACCGTTAGCGTCGCACGCACGTCAGCGTTATTAGTCTCGGTTTTTTAGTATGACGTTCTTTGGTATAGATACGTTGCTGAAATATTCCGCACTTACCATTAATGTGCGCGCCTATTCATTGGGCGGTATGTATTACAAGTCCTATAATAGATTCTAGCCTTAATGCGTCCATATTCATAAGAAGGCTCATTCAAAGTAAGATACAGTCTCCCGCAGAGCGGTTAATATTATCCAAGCTGCCGAGTATAGTGCAATTTCAATTCCATTACGGAAGGAAGCGTAACTGAAGAAAGAACCGCGAGATAAATCGACGGTCGTGCGGGCACGGCGAAGTTGAGGGAAAGAGAGGAAACGGGATGGGGAAATGGAAAAAAATGCAGAACCGGAGAAACGTCCGTATGTCGGGCGCACCCGGTATGTCTCGTACGACGAGAACCATACCATCCACGTCATTCATCTCAAGAAGACGCCATGCAGTCACGACACTCTCGTACATGAATAGAGTAAAAGAAAAAGAGAGGAAACGGTAGACGGTAGAGGGAAGGAAGGAGAAATATACGAAGTGAGATAGAGTAAGAGAGACGACGCCGGTCCTGAAACAAATATAAAACATAAAGTATATATTAATGTTAGCCAGTTTCTTCGTAACCTCCGCGGCGAGATAGCGCGGGCTCGGAGCCCGCCGAGAGAGAAATATTGTATGAATCATTTATCAGTCTGGCTGCGTCTGAACCGTAGCCCGCGTAGTTTTATACGCGTATATAGATACATGCGGTACCTGCCCGTACGTATTATATATATATATATATATATATATATATATATAATATATATACGTACATGCATACATGTACGAAGGAGGTGGAAGGTAAAAAGTTCAGCGTCCCGGAAGAAAAACAAAGAGAACGTAGAAGGTTACTCTCTGTCTCAGTCTTCTGTCCCTCTCCACTTCCTTGTTTCTTCTTCCTTCAATTTTTCTCTCTTTACGTGTCGTTCCTCCCTCTTCCACCTTTCCACTCTGACCTTTGTACGCTGTCCTTTAGCTTTCTTCTCATTTCTTTCCCGTCATCTTTCTCTCTCCGTCTTCATTCGACTTCCACCCTCCGTTCTTCACACGGCCATCCCCTTCCACTCCGTCTCCCTTTTTTCCTCCGCGTAGCCCCACTTTCCTCGGTCGAGGACTCACCCTGTCAGCCACTTACTGAAAACTCGAATTGACTTTACGATGGCTTCCTGCTGTTCATAAATAGCTTAGAACGAGTTTCGCTCCGCGCGGCACGTGCGTACCTGGCCAATCCTCGTCAAAGTCCCTAAGTAGGAAAGGTGCGGCGTGCGTGCTCGACGTGTTTTGACGCGAGAAGGGGTTACAGCAAGAACAAGACAAACGTCGTTTGGGAGAAGGTGAAAGAAAGAGAAATTCCGTTCTTCGCAGCCCTTGCAATATCCTTCTCCGCTTTTCAAAAGTTTACGGCGCGCCGCTGAATTATCGACGCCGTTAACATTCCCGACGCGCTGCTGCAGATTTTTACACTTCGCTCTCGCCGTCTCGAATCGAAACTGTATAGACCTTAAGAGAAATCAGCGAGAATGGAAAAAGTGGAGATCGGCGAGGGATGATTTGATTAATATAGATTTTCCGTAGAGTCGACGTTATCGGAGTTCGAGCTGCTATTTGCTTTTCACACGTATAACGTTCTGTTCCTAAGGAAATTCAATCGATACCCAGTCTAAATATTCCATACTTCGTAACATATACATTTCGTCGCGAGCGTGCTATACAGCGTGCAGGGGTTACAATATATGTATAGGCGGTATATTATACAGGTTCCGCCTTATATAAAATTTACAGTCTATGGACTCCGCGTCGTACAGACACTGCGACCTATAAACTCCGTATTATATAGAGTCTATAACTTACGTTCTGTATATTATATAGACTCTACAATATAGGGACTTTATATTATATAGAGCCCATATTTTAGACAGCGCGCTATAGATTCGATCGGCGGAGGAAGCCCGCGAAAAAGGAGAATGCTGAGAGTTCGCAAAGGAACACTGTCGTTCGCGGTGGGTCACGCGCCATAAAATCTCGACATTGTACATACACCGAGGGCACAGACGGCTCGCGAGCGCCTAACAAACGCGAACTCCCTTTTTCGTCTTCCTTTTCCTTCGTCCTCTTTCGCCAGGCCGTCAAGCCAAATGCGTAGCGCCGAAGAATATTTCCGTACGAGACATTAACCTTTTCGCTAGAGTAAAGTTGGAGTACGAAAGCTATCGCGCACAGTTACTCCCTGGCCAGTACGTCGCCTCGAAAGCAAGGGTCGGGAGATTAGATGCCAGATACTGCATCGCGATTTTATCTACATATACATATACATGTATATCATTACCTTCTCTTGAAGTCGTCATTCCATCGAGGACAGTCATTTGCGCGACTCTCGGAAAATTTCAATAATCGAGATCGCACGATGAAGAAGACGTAAAACGGTTGGTGATTTTTTGGCATTCCCCGAAAATACACGAGTGGTCAGAAGCGTTGCCGTTCTTCGCGCATTCCGCCCGTCGCGTCGCTCGCTTTGAATGCCGTGCGTCAGAGCATTGTCCGCGTCGACTCCCGACGACGGAGTTCCTTCGTTACTCCGGCTCTCAGAGCATGCGAGCGAGGTGAAATATTGCCGGTGTAACGGCCACAACGGCGCAGGGAGGCTCTCTCGACGCCGGGGATACACATCCGTGTCCGTTTCGGCCCCGTACGAAGGAGCATACCGAATCCCGGATGCGGAATCGAAACATCCCCGGCACCGGTAGCGGCGCTTTATTGCGATTTTTATATTTCATTCCGGGGTCCGGCCCCGATCAAAAGCACTCTGCAGTATGCATGGGGGACTCTCTGGGCTCTGCCTTCGTACCTGGACGGTCGGTGCAACTCTCTCTCGCGCGCGCGCTGCTCCGCGAGAAGGGTGGGCGGATAGACAGCGCGCGTCCGACAGAGAGGAAGATCGTGCGGGAGAGCGGGACGGAAAACTCCAATTTTTCATCCTCGAATAAAATTATTATCGACGAATGAGTAAATGGGTTGGCCCGCGAGGGGGTGCCGTGGGAGGGTTGGGGTGGCGACCGTCGAGGCGCACGACAGGGACGCCGGGGGTCGGAGGGGTTGCGATGGATGGCGCTGGAAAAGCGCACCGGGGTGAAAGAGGACGCGTGTGAGAGAGACCGAGACGGAGGGGGAGAGGGAGAGAGAGAGAGAGCGTGAAAGGGAGGAAAAGAGTGCGGCCGGCTATTTTTAATATTTAAAATTTAATTTACAAAATGCCACTGGGCTGCTCTCTCTCTTTCTCCTTGCCCCTCTGTCCGGCCCTACCGACACTCCCTCCCGTTGACCATCGCTCCCACACCTGGCTTGTTGCGGTAGTGGTGATGGTAGTGTGTGGCGTGGGTGGCTGCTTCGAAGGGGGTCACACTGCCGGTAACGCACCTGCGTTATAGATCTGTGTCCTCTCAGTCCTCTCTGTTCTCCGCGTTTTTCTCTCACTTTCCACTATCTCATGGCATGCGCCCTCGATGCCTTCGCTGTGGATTATTATCGATACTCTCCTCTCTCTCCCTCTCACTCTATCGTGCACACCCTTTCTCCTCCCTTTTAAACTGCGAGCATCGATCACTCTCGACGTTATTCGCGCGAGGGCCCGAGTTAGTTCCTCTTTGACGTTAGACTGCGCTTTTCCTTTTTCCAATCCCTTCCCCCCTTACGCTTTCGCGCTGCTCTCGACTGCCTCTCGTAATAATTGATCGCCTTTCGATGCTCTCCTCTCGCGTACTCGCCGAAGTGTGTTGGTTGACTCTTACGAAGCGGCGCGAGGCAAAGGAAGGAAAGGGGTGGTGTCGAGGGCTGAGAAGGAGCGCGAGCATCGTTCTCGCAACAACAGCCACCGCCGTTGGTCGTTGTGTCGTCGCAGTCGTTACTGCCATCTCGCGTTATGACAATTTTACTTTTATCGATCGTTCCGGGCGGACGACGTTGTATCTCCGTCTCCCGCCCACCTACATGTCTCCTTCTTGTCCTCCTGTTCCTCCTACCGCGGTTTTCTCTGTCTCTCCCTCCCCCCACACTCGCTTACTCGCTCTTCCTTCGCCACGTACATACGTACACACGCGAGTTTCTCTTTCTCCTTGTCTCTCTTTCCGGGCGCGCTCTGTTTACAGTACTTGTCGTAAGGGAGATAGGGGACGCCTCGTCGAAACTTAAGCGGTCGTGTACCTTAGGTATACGCGGCTTCGCGTGTACCTACATAATACGATGTAAGTTACGACGCGCCGTGTAACTTTGGCACTTTGGACAATGGTTGCTTCTCTCGTACCTCTCCTCTCTCTCTCTCCCCTTTTCTCTGTCTCTCACTCGTGTTCTCTCTGTCGCTGTCGTCCTTATGCAAACGCATATTCACCCATACAGGCATATATTTTAATGTAAAGATACACCCAAACCAGACTTGTCCCCTCGCTTGCTCTTCTCTCTCTCTCCCTCTCTCTCTCTCTCTCTCTCTCTCTCTCTCTCTCTCTCGCTGTCCTCTCTTTCTCGTTGCCTACGCCATACACCCGAGAGCGGCACAATCAAGCACTAAATACTCGACAGCATATCGCGCCTAGAAGCCCGGACCTAGCGCGCACCGGTAGGTACACACTAATAGTAGCTACCGTCTACTATATAATGGCCGCGAGACCATGATGATAATAATAATACTACGCACCGAGAGCGGCGGGTGCAGCCTCCGTACAGTTTGCGAAGAAAATTCGTTTCCTGGCATTTTGTGCACGCCGGCTGCACATTACAAAGCCGCAGGAAGCGGCGGTAGTTTTCGAGTATCGAAAGAATTCGCAACTTTTATACCAACTCTGGCAACGCTAACGCAAAATAATCATAAGCAAGGTGATTTGAAAGCATTATTGAGAACAATTACCAATAGATATCAGAAGACAATTCTTCGAAGCCTCTCAACGTGCTCATGCGCCATCGCGGAAGAAAGTTGAAGCAAGTTAAGAACAGCCGGTCGAATTTCGCGGCAACTTCCTACTTTCCTTCCACCGAGTACGTTTCCGCGGAACACTTGCGTCGTTAGAACGAGCCTACGCAGGCACTGGTGGGGGAACGTTTCAAGCGTGGCTCGGGTCCGTGCATCACTGGCTTCGCAAAGGGGGTAAACTCGCGAATCGCAAGGATCACAGTGTGTCCTCTTCTCGGCGCGGCGCTGTAAGAGCAGTGACACAACAGAGCACGATCGGATCGCAGAATCGATTCTCGATTGCGTACTCGTGTCGAATCAACGTGGCGGCAGCACGCAGGTAATTCGAACGTGACGGCAGCCACGGTAGAACGAGGATGAGGACGAGAAGGAGGAGGAGGAGGAGGAGGGTGGTCATGGGGATGGCGACGGTGGTGATGGTTAGTCGTGTCAGGGTAGGAAGCTTGCCGAGGGTGTGTTGGTAGTGGGAGTGGGGGTTGGCGGAGTGCAGGGCTGGCTCGCCTCAAACGAGCGACGTATCTCTAATCCAACACCATAGAACTGACCAGTGCTATTTAGCCTGCATTGTATCGGATAAAGGGTGTACCGTGTAGTACCACCATAGTAACACCATGCCCTCTGTCGAACTCTCTACACTGCCTGCTTCCCCACCTATTCGTCCCTTTCTCACTCTCTACCTCTCTCCCTCTCCCGTCTCTGTCTCTGTCTCTCTTCCCGCCTCTGCCTCGTTCGCTCATTCTCTCCGTTCTCTTCGACCAACCTCTCCCCCTTCCCCCCTTCGAATCAATTGCGGTCGCCATGACTACCGTAATGGAGATCCAGGACCAGGAGGGTGCCTTTTCCACGGGAGGTTGACCAAAGCGTATCGCGCGGTGCCTACATGTCAGGACGAAATCAAAGACCGAGGTCCAAAGCTTTAACGCCGATTCCCGCCACCCTTCAGCGCCAGCTGAACCTGCGTGAAAGGACGCGGTTCTACTTCGCCCCACCTCACTCTACATTCCGATCGTTAGCCTCCATCGATTCCGGTCGCGCTCGCAGGATCGAAACGAACCCTCAAGATTTTAAGTTGAATGATTTAATTGGCCCCTCGATTGGACGTCGAACGACGTCCGAAACGTTCGCGGTGCAGTTCGCTGTCTGAACTTCGTTCGAGACGGAAAGGAAATGATCTAGGAGCGAAAAACTGAGAGATTCGGTACGTCAACGGTAACTGACAATCTTTCAAGACACGTCGTCCGTAATTATTCGAAATATTTATTGTTAGAATTTGAAAAATTCCGTGTGACGAGCGTCACCGAAAATTGAAGCACAGCAGATGATTCATATATCCGTCATGGAGATGTGGCAGAATTTGGTGTCATGACGACTATATACGTCATGCGTAAAATTTTGTTACAATTTGATATTTAAATTGTAATTCTGGCGAAAACTAAATTATATTCGTAAATTTTACTATGTTTAAAATGTTTAGACGTCAAGACGAAATGACACGACAGCAACAGTTTAAATTTTTATTTCAACAGCGCCACTTACTCTGTGTTTGACGACTACGTTAACTGGTTAAAACGAGCACGTTCGGTTGAGGTGGTTCAAAGAATTGTCCTACAGGCATTCCGTTGATCCCTGAAACATCGTCGGCCAGTCCACCGATTAGTCTAGCAGTGCACGTGCAAGTGTATGTACTGACGCACGGTAGTAGAGCAAGTATCTAAGGTACTGGATAATGCTAGACGTCGTGCGGTAGGCAGGATCGTGGCAGGAGGAGAAAGCGAGAGAGCAGGAGAGGGAGACCGGGAGAGGCGTCGAGACAGGGCATGAGAGAGTATTAATACCCGTCCGTCTGTCCGTCCGGTACACGAGTTGCGCGTGGCTTATACGTGTACGGCAGTGGGTAACACGTAGGCAGCAAAAGGGTGGTTTGGATCACGCGATCGGAACCGGCAGTAGCGGTATCAACCCTTTTCTGTGAAATCAAATTCAAGCCGGCCCTCTCCCCCTCGCGCAGTTTCCTGTCCCCTCTTGCACTGAGGCCTGCCACCCGTACCCCTCTCGCTTCCCCCGTCCGCCTTTCGTTTCTTCGTTCGTTCACTCACTCGCTCGTTCGACCGGTCTAGATGTAATTACATAATGGTTTTATGTATATCCCCTTCTCCTTTCCCTGCTCCCCGTCTTCCACCCTCTCTCTCTCTCTCTCTCTCTCTCTCTCTCTCGACCCTGTCGCGTAGCCATGCAAATAGGTGCCCCGGCGGTTTATCAATATTGTACGCCTCCTTACGCGGGGAAAAGAACGAGCGCCGAGGAGAGAAAGAGGACGAACGGTGGAGAAAGGCGTGCGAAGGGAGGAAGAAAAGGGGAGAAAAGATGGAAACGACGTGTGGGAAGGCTGGGGAGGGGTGGGGTGGGGAGAGAGCAAACGCGTCCTCGTTAAAAAACCTGTCATTACTCGCTTAGACTCTTGGCAACGGTGTGTGCAACGGTGCCGTCGACGACGACGACAGCGACGGTCGGTGGCCGCGGTGATCGGAAAAATTGCCCGTCCGCGCGCGCTCCCGCTCCGCCTGTAGGCGATGCAAGATAAAAGAGATCGGAGGGCTGCGGAAAGCGGGTGCGCGCGCGAGGACGTGCCTTTTGCTCATTTTCTCTTCTTATCGACGGATTCAAAAATTCACGCGGCTCTCGCGCGCCCGACGTCCGCGTTTGTTGTTTCCTCTTTCAGTCCGCTCGTCGGAATCAGCCTACAGCCTACCGCTCGCCTCCGACGCAACGGCCACTTCGCTCAATCACTAGCAGCTCGGCTTTATTTTTCACTTGCCTTCCTTTTTTCGCATCGGACGCAGTAACGATTCTTGAGCGGAAAACCGGCGGGCGTCGCGCACACATGCTGCTCGCTGGCCGTGTACATCGAGCAGACATGGGGCGCGTACATAATTCAAGACGAGAGACGAGGTGGAGGAGAGAGTAAGGGAGGGAGTGAGAAGAGATAGATCCTGCGAGGAAGAGGGGCTGCTGGGATAGGCGGGAGAGAGAGAGAGAGAGAGAGAGAGAGAGAGAACGACAGAGGGCCTTTCCTCCCGGGTGGCGAAAGGGTTAAAACATAGGGGCCGATGAAAAATTCAGGGGGATTTCAGTGGCTGAAAAACATTGTTTAGCCCCCCGGTAGCACGCCCGGCGTAGTCGGTTCATCTATTATTTCCGCGACACCGGGTAGACGCGCCGTACGAAACGCGTGTCCGGCCTGCCTCGATTCTCTCGACGAGCGTGCGTTTTCTGTCTCCCCTTTCCACCCTCCGTCCCGTTCTACCTTTCTTTCTCCGCTTCTCCCGCATTCTCCGCCCGTCTCTCTTTTCAATCGCTCGTCCTTTTTTTCCTCTCCTTCCTTATACCCACCTGCTTTCTATCTCTTTGTTCCCCCCCGTCTGTCTCTCTCTCTCTTTCTAGCGTTTTTTTCCGAGTCCATTATGTTGCTATTTCTTTCTAGTTCGTTGAGGTTCGATATATTTCTCTCTGATCGTCCCTGGTGTTGCTTTTTTAGTTTTTGTTTTATTACAGTTCTCCAATCCCCCACTTCCCATTTTCCCGAACGGTCCCCGTTGTAAAGCGTTCTTTCACGCTGTCTTATTCTCACCACTTACACATTGCACAAGCCATCCGTCGCCGGCGCGTTCGCGCACTTTGCTCGGCTGTAAGTTTTTCGCGAGTTTCCACCTTTGTCCCGCGACAGAAAACGCGAAATTCCCAGAGGCCGATCTATCAGCGATATTCGAGGCGAATATTGATGGGCACAAAAGTGTGCAGGGTGTAGATGCGGTCCCTTTCACCATGGGCGGGCTCAAATTGAGAGCGTTCAGAGAGCGGTTTTGTGTCGCGAAATCGATTTGCTCCACTTAACGTGCTCGTCTCTCGTTCTCCGCCGTTTCTCTCTCTCTCTCTCTCTCCCTCTCACTCACTCAGTCGCTCGCTCGTCATCTCTCGCACCGGGAACACTATCTATTATCTGTCTATCCGCTGAATCTATCTGTAACGGCGCGTGTAACGAGCCAGCCTCGCGAGATATCGATCGTTCACGGAGTTTGATAAGTCGAGTTTGATAAGTAAACGCAGTGCGAGCGCGATTTGTTTCCGAGTTTCACGAGCGTTTTCGAACGAGCGAGCGGGCGAGCGCTGTATCGTACCCTCGTTTATTACGATTGAGATGAGACGGGGAAATAAGCAAATGAGCCCGGAACCGTCTTCCGCTCTATTACTATCGCGCAATATCCAACTCGGATGGTCCGAGTCTCTCGCTGCCGACGGCCGTCTCCACTTCGCGTTAAGTTTCCTTCTCGGCGACCCTCTATGAAGCCTGAATAATGCAGTTTGCGCGATATGAAATCTACAGTTTACAGGCTATAGCTCCTGCAGTTTACATATTAGATAGTGCGCCCGACGATATAAACTGAATATTTTAGCGCTATGTTTGCCGTAGTCGTAATTGGAAAAATAGGAGCGCACAATGAGAGATAACTGGGGAATTGAGAAAGTTTCGGCGCTGTGTAACAGTTAAGGAAGCGTTTGATAAAATAGAAGTGCTGGGGAAAGTTTAGGAATGGAAAGACGGCTATCATAATTGTCGGTATCCGTGGTCGGTATCGTACGTGAGGCGACGATTAGGAATCTCGCGAATCGAAGAGACCTCGCGGTGACGGAATCGGACGGTGCGCGGCGCGAGTTAAGAGGCGTCGCGTCGATTCTGCGAAAGCCCAATTTATTGATCATCTGGCCCGCGTATCGAATGCTTCGTCGCCGACAAAACAGGACAAGTCTACGCGCCCCGATGTAACGCCGGTCGTCAATTCGCGCGATTAAACGTTAATTCGCGCCGGTGACAGCACTTTCGGTTTGGAAATTCGATAGAGCCTTTCTCTCGTCGCGGACGCGTTACGCGGTTTGTACGCGTTTCCACCGTTTTGGCCAGCTCGATCACGGCACGAGGACGTTGCCGTTGACTGTTGACACTGTCAATACGAGGATGTTGCTACTTTTAACCGTCCATTCGGCAAACACCCGAACGCGTTAACTTTTGATACGCGCTAGCACGCGTCCGGCCGATAATCATAGACACTTAAACACGGGGGGGGGGGGGGGGGGTGTTCGTGCGAAGCATTCTTCGCTTCGGTTCGCTCCACTGTTTTCGGCAAAACAGTATCTATGACGTGCGACGCGAGAGACGTATATGAAGGTTCGCAAGCGGTGCCTGAAAATGAACAGCGCACTCTCGACCGCGCGCGAAGAAGCTGGAAAAAGGATGCGGAATGGAAATTAGGCCAACGCCAGTGGTGTCCATGAATTGGGGCCTTAATGGTCGACGATCGATGCTCGTTTCAACCCCTTCCAGTGCCATTTCGTCCTTCTCTCCCTCCGCCTCGTTCCTTGAAGCAGGGGGCAAGGGGAAACGTCGCGGGAGGAAACTTTCGAGAGCGTGCGAGAGTAAACACGTTGCGTGAAATTTATTGCCGTCCCAAATTCGAATGGCCGATAAAGCGGGTGATTTACACGCAGGTCAGTCCGCGGAACGATAACTCCGCGGAGAGACTGACTCGCCTTTTGTCGGACTATTAATTGAACGCCGAGAACTGTTTGAGGGGAGGGGAGGAGGGAGAGTCAGGGCGAAATAGAATACTGTTCAATTTTTGACCCGACTCCGGCCTGGAAAGTCTTCCACCGAAATTCAACGGTTTCGTTGGTTTCGCTTTTTCGGTTTTTTTTTTCGCCCCGCTTTATCGGTATATGTTTGGAGTACACGTATTGATTCGGTATCTATACGACGCAAGGCCTCTTTTCGAGTATCATTCGGGTATTGTTCTCGTTGCCAAGATCGATGTCGCTCGATTCTTGTTTGATTCTCGTTTCAGCAGTTGAGCAAGCATGTTTCTTGTTTTTCGCCCCTTCGCGTATGCGTAGGGAGCCGTTTAGGATTGACTTGCATGTGTTAGAAAAAAGGAAAGGCAGCCTCTCCGGGGAATCGGGGATGATGATCGAATCACAAGATTTGTACATGCGATCGATCGCCGTCTATAGCCAGTGTAACAAGTGACGAGTCGCGCAAGACGTCAACCCCAGGCGTCCGTCGTTTTCGTTCGATTAAAGTCAGAATCGACTTCTGTAATGCCTGCGGCCTGATACGGGCGATATTTATTCTACGGCCGAGGCTTCTAAAATTAGGCGAAAGCGCAAGTAAGTTAGAATCGATACTGCCACCGAGTGGTAGCACCGGCCGTGGTGGGTACTGGTGCTGATAGTAATGGTGGTGGTGGTGGTGATGGTGGCGGTGGCGTCGGCGGTTGTGGAGGTGTATCGTGGTGCGATATAGAGAAGGTCGGAGAGTAAGCAACAACGGCAGCCGCCCTGCCGCCCAACTAAATTAATCTAAGTAATTCATGTCGAAGTTTGTTCTGCCGACGTGTGTACGCGTCGGTGTGCGTATATGTGTGTGTGGTCGTGTGCGCTCGAGCGCGCCGGCGCACTCACATATATGTGAACGTCTACGTACGAAAGTGTGTGCGTGTGTGCACACGACCCCGATGTGCTCCTGTCACCCGCACAATCACACTCGCCTTGCTTGAGTATACATGTACGTATGTGCCTGCGTAAATACGAACGTCTCTCCCTCTCTTTCCTTCCTCCCCGTTCTCGCCCTCTTCCAACTCACTGTCCCCGTCCTTCTAGTGCGTGCACACACACGCACAAACACATACTCACTCTCTGTCTCTCTCTCTCTCTCCTCGTCGACCCACTATACACACCCTCCAACCCTCGTCGACCTACGAACCCGTCGCATCCTGCCTGCTTGCCGTGCAAGTATCGATGCTAACGTCATATATCGCCGCCGTCGAATGTTTCCGCTGGAAGGAGAAGAGCGCAAAAACGACGTCCGAAGGCATCGCGACGCACGTCGGTCTTCGCGATTAATTTCCAGCGCGCGTCGACGCCCACGTAATGCGATGTCGGGGCGATTGCCATTTTCTTGATGAGAGAAGTCGCTCGTTACACTCTGCGAAATACCTTGCGCGCGATTATCGGCTCGGATGGCGCCGACTTTGCCGCGGCTGACCTTATTCAGCGCCCCACGCTACTCTCGTCCTCGTACCTATTTGTTTCCGCCTCCCCGCTCTGCTTTTTTTTTTGTCATTAAAGTTGCGAGCCGGTGTTTACGGAGTTACGGTTGTTTAGAGTTACATTTGATAAATACGAAAAATTACGTCGCGAAATTTTGCGTTGCGCCGCCCGGTGTAGGCGGTGTATCCAATTTGGTTAACTCGAGGAAATATAGAGCAACATGGCATTGGATTCAACATATCGTTCTCAGAAATATGACGCTATGCATGAGTTTCGCGTTACGCTAAAACTCTACGGAAAGCCTTATCCACAACTGTGAACGACGAACGTTCTTCTCTTCCGACCATAATTCTCCACGTACTTAAAAACCTCTTACTCGATCGCCACTTTCTGGCGAAGTGTTTCGCCGTCTGACAACTGTGTGAAATCATTTTTCTCCTCCCATTATACCAGCGGGCAGATTCTCTGAATTTCAAGCTTACGAATCCGTCGTTCGTCTTCGTCCTTCCGTATCGCGGTGCCCAGGCTTACTTCCGCGACAGTCGAGAAATACCTTGGCTTGCCGCCGGCGAACTTGCATGCAAGAGCCCGGGCACGGTACCATCCGTTAGAGAAGATCGCACACGCACGAGGATATTACGGTTAAGATGATCGAGAAGGCGCGTACACGCGTTTAGAGCGCCGGGCCTGCCTCGAATAGTTGAAATAGTTGTGCGTCCTCGGCGCCTAGGCTCGCGATGTTATCGTTCGCCGTGAATAGCGCGAAGTAACGTTCTCGCCAAGCGCTCCAGGATGATTAGAAGCGAGCCAAGAACGCGGGACTAGCCTGGGAGTCCAACGTCATTTCAGCCATGCACAGTAATTCCTCGGAAAGCAACAAAAAAAAAACCGAGTATCCCACGTTCGGACGAGTCTCGAATATCGAAATAAATATGTAGCAGGAGGAATAACCCACAATAAAATTGAAAACGTTTTCCCCCCTGTATATCCGGAGGAGGAGCGGCCCGCTCGCCGTAGATTGGTGCCGTCGGGGGTCAGTTTGCGTAGGTTCTATTTTTCAAACGCCCGGGCCAGCGAGGAAAAGATTTTATTTTTTAGACCGCTCATATTTGCGCCGCGATGCGCGCCGCTTACGTTTTACAAATATTTACATTCTAATGCCGTCGGGTCTGGTCGGCCGGGTTTTATAAAGCGGGCTCGCTTTATATCGTCCCGTTAATTTTTATTGTTGCCAGGTTCGGTGTGCGGGGTTGATTACGTGCTTACGTTTATACAGCCCGCCGCCCGCTGGCGGAGTCAATTTTCTCTACGATATATTATACACACAGCCGCACTTGCGTATACGGCGCGGCGTATTATCCTCGACGCACGGCGATACATTTACAATTCTGACAGTGCTAAAGTACCTCGCGGCAAACGGTCTCCGCCTATTCTCTACCCGCGCCCCCGCGTTGCATTTTATACATAGTGCATCGTGGATGAGGTGAGGTAATAGCATGCGAGAGAGAGAGAGAGAGAGAGGAAACGTTGGAGGAAGTCGAAACAGGCGCGCCGCGTTCGCCTCTTGCCTCTTCCGTCGAGTTCTTCCTTTGGCCTCGAGTCACCCTTCGCGCGGCTTCCACGACTTTCGCGCACCCCTTCGCGGCGCAAGAAGGTCGAGGATGTTCCCCTATTCGCCGATCGTGATTCCACCGGCGCTCTCGTGGTCGCGCGGTCGTCGTCGCGTGACAGGGCCTTTATGGTTCGTTTATTCTGTCGTTACGTGAGTTTGCGATCGCCGTTCCGTCGGGCGCGCTCGACCCGTTATAAAGAGCCGAGCCCGAGCGCCAATAGGAACGGCCGATCGGAGGAATTCACGATACCCTTTCGTGACGTTCGCCTCCTATTAATCCGGCCCGCGTTAATTATAATCAGCGCGTCGTTCCTCGACCTCTCCTTCCCTTTCGATCCCACCCACTCTTTGTCTCTCGCTCTTCGTGTCCATCGTTTTCCCAGCCAGACCCGCGCCTTCTATTAAGCGGCCTTTCTTGATTTATGAAGACAAAATGGCGGAACTGATTTACAAAATGGTCGATTCCTATCGGACGGGACAGGCGATGGCGCTGGCTCGCCTGTAAATAACGATGTTCGTTCTCGCTCGTTTGCCTCTCTCTCTCTCTCGGCCACCTTCGATATATCGCGCGCGACTTTTGTGTGACGAACTGATTCGCGCGACGGCGTGAGATAGTGGCTGGTAGCTCGAATCACGCGACTTTATTTTCCCTTAGGTGCGAGCCCCACGCTCCCTTCTTCGTGACGGCGAGGCGTAAAGGAAGAAGAGGGCGCGAGCGACTTGTTACGATTTCGGGGCAATTTAAAATCTTGTCACGAGTTCTGCGGGACAATTACGGTGAAAGCTAAGGGAGATGTCTTTTTTAATGGTAGTTGTCGCGAACGGTGGGTATGTGAAGTTCCCAGATGTGAAACCTACCGTCTTCTTTTCTTGTTGTCGTTTTTTTTTATTACAACTTTCTCAGGCAACTGTAAATGTACCTTTAGCGAAATGCAGAAATTTTCGTCGCTATCAAGTATTTCGTTCATGTACCGTATAATTTGGGATCCTATAATGGACAGCGCAACTTATCTCCCGCGCCATTCGGCAGAAAGTTTCCCGAATAAGACGAATTTGACTTCCCCACAATTTCAGATGTAAATAACATACGAATAGTCCGCACGATTATTGAAACGTTAAAGCGCCGTAACAGAGGTAATTTTCTTTGTAGCATGCACCGCACTGCGCACGAAGATTATCAGTATTAGGTACGTTCCACTTGTTCGCCGTTCCCGTTCTGCGCACTTCTGTGTTTCAGGCAGCGAGAGCGTAAGACGTGTAACGCGCCAGAATACTTCGCACGAACGCTGAATCATTATAACATCAGACGGCAAATGATTCAATAAAAAGAAAAGTTACGGGATTCGGTGGATACCGTCGACAGATTGCTGCGCATCGAGAATTACACTTTGAATGGTATCCTGAGACACGACTCGCTCCCGCTGCCGCCGGTCCGGCGTTAACAATTTCATAACTGTTTCGCTCTGAAATCTCGCGGTTCGCCGTAATTTCTGTCTCATTTGCGTACCACTTTTCTTACGTAAATGCAAACACGCGGCGTGGCCCGGCGTACGTGCGAGCACGCGAGTGCCCGGGCGTGTGTCAGCGCTCAATTCACATGCAATGCGCGCAAAGTTGTATGTGCGAGAGCCGCGCCCATCGTCCCAGAGTTCGTGTTTTACGAAGGAAAGAAAAATGGCGCCGGAGGAAATAGATATTACCTAACGGGCCTAACTGCCCTGCCACGGTTATAGACGTCTGTATATACGTGTCCTTCTTTCTTCCCCTTTCTCTCTCTGTCTCCCTCTTTCTCCCTCTCGTTCACCCTCTGTCTCTCACCGTATACAGATATGTCTATATGAATGTACGGAATGTATATGTATTCGTAGGTCTATCGAGCCTCCACCCGCTTTAGGGTGCGGCAATGGCAACCTGCGCTTCTCTGTCCGCTCTTTCCCTCTTTATCCCCGCCCCGGGTTGATCTAAAATTGTAAAATTGCTCGAATCCACTCGAGAGCCACGATCTGCATTTAGCTCACCCTCGATCGCCGCTCCTTTGCCCCCGAACGACCCCTTTTTTCTTTTTAACCCTTCGCCATGTCTCTGTCTCTGTCTATCCGCACCCGCCGATGCTCTCTCCCATTCCGCGCGTCCTCGTGGGTCGTGGGTGCGCGCCGTGTTGCGTGACCGAGGACGAGAACCGTCAGCGACACCGACTGCGTGAACGCGGATTGATAAATTAGTACCAGAATCAGAGTACGCTTGATCGTCGGGACGACGTTGATATCGCGACTCGATGACGACCCGCCGACACCGTGTAAGTGCGTAAGCGCGGATTGTTAATCATCGCCGTGCGTGTTTTACCCCCCCGTCGTGGTGTGCGCGTGAAATCCGTCCAGGGCAAATTAGATTCCGTGCCGTTCGCATCGCGGCGATCAATTTATTTTCGTCGAGCCGAGCGCGGAGCGGGCCTGAAGGTTCTGGGGTGGAGTACGGGTCGGTAGAGTGGATTATTTATAAAACTCAAACTATTGTAAGAATCGGTCAATTCTTCGTTAGTTAAGCGAGCTTAAGGAAATTCTAAACTAGGCCAGCTCTCGAAGAAGTTTGCGCCGGCGTTGAGTTATATTCGACATATAATAGCAATGTCGCATGTTTCGAGAGCTTAACTTTATAGGTATCGGGATAATAAGAAGAACATTTACTGATCTTTATGAAACATTTATCCGTGTAAAAGTGTGCATTACTTATTTACGGTTAACATGGTCACGTCAAGAAGCGCAGAAACGCCTCGTTTCAGAGTGACACAGCGTTCAATGTGTTAGTGAACGGCGAACAGCGACCTGACGAGAGGGCACGCGTTGTAGCGTCAGAATATTAGTATCAGCGTCAGTAGCGACACGGGGGGTCGTTAAAAGGGTGCGGATCCTCGAGCGAGGACATTATTAGTCTGGGGGCATGTTTTTCAAGATGCGACACAACGTTGCGCGTCCATCGTCATCGTCGTCGTCCAGCGGAAGCTTGTAAGCAAGAGCTCTTCCGGTCCGGCGGCCGACGACTGCGGGGGCGGGGTTCGCAAATTATTATCATTTTTTTCCCTCTCACTTTTTGCGCGCGCGCCAGGCGTATAACACGATGGCGGCGGTCCGCGGGGTCGGGGAAAAGTAGGAAACCCTGTCGAAAAGATTAGAACATGGCCGCGCCCGTGTCCAAGTAATACCAGTCGGGTAATATCTCACCATTAGGCATAATCATCCCCTTACACATCCGACGAGCACATCCAGCGGAGTCAGGCGGGCCCTCTAATGCCTTATAATTTATAACTCGCCCCCTGCCTCCCCGCCGCCGTGGCCGCCAGCACGTCTCCACCCTTCCTTCTGGCACCCCGTCCCACCCCCGCAAGCCGACTCCTACCCACCCCCCTCCGTCTCCGCGTTCCGTATGCCGCCCCCTCCCTTCCCATCCCCTGGAAAATATATCAGAGTTAAAGTTAAAGGCCGCTCGGCAGTCAAGAAAGTAACCCCCACCCACCCCCGCACAACCGCCATACAAACCCTCACAGCCTTCCACCGAACTACGGGGGAATTTATAAACGTGCGTCGACGGGCGCGGCGAACATGCGGCGTTTCGGCTCCTGCCTTGTGCGCACTCTGTCTGCAAGGAGCTTTTCTTAGCGCGCTTCGGATCGCCAGAATCGTTCTTTCGCAATTTCGCGATCAATATCCGAGCGAGTGCGTTCGGGTGCTCGACAAGGGCTCCACTAATTGCGAGTACCGCGGATAAGTAATATATATTACAGATAAGTGCAATATTGTCCGAGAGTTCTTCGGCACTCGCCGTTGCTTTATCTCACGCTTCGCGAAGTAATAAAGTTTACTGCCTTAAATTAATACATTACATCGTCCGCGCACCCCCCCGGGGCCATTATCTTAAATTTAGCGAAGTAATAAAATACTAAAGTAAAAGTAATTACAGTGATGAAGCGAGAGAATGCGTTACATTTAATACCACTCGGAGCAGCGCGTTAAGTTGAGTCATTAAGCGTTAAAGGAACGTCACGCTAATATTTTCCTCCTAACTGGCGCATTTTTCACTTCAATCGTCCCCGCCTCGTTATTTATCCGATTCCCCCGGCTTTGACGTCGTCTGTCTGCCGCGTGTGCGTAGCTCCACAGGTGCGTCGCGGAAAATATTCCTCGCCGCGACGATCGCTCGTCTCCCGCCGCGCCGGTTTCCATCGACAATCTCTTGCCGTTCCTATTAATTTCATTAACAACAACGACACCACCGACGACACTTCCGGCACGACGTTTCGCCTTTAACCGCTCTCCTTATCGGGATTCGCCGAGGCCGGGACAACGGCTTATCCCCCCGGTCGCGCAACAAAGAGTAATTCCCTCGTCAAACATTGCCTCCCATCAAAGAACCGATTCAGACCGCGCGCTCTCTGTCCCCGCCGATAAGTCGCGCGCTTTTTTTCATCTTCCTTCGCGACCCGTCGTCGCGCGCGTCCTCGGCAATAATTTGTCTCGCGGGCTAAAGGGAGACAGAGAGAGAGAGAGAGAGAGAGAGAAAGATAAAAAGATTGTACGTCGGCGGGCAAAAATCGTGGCGGGTGTTAGACCGGCTCTGACGTGGCGATATTGACGGGAAATGAAGCGATGCACGACGGTCGCGAGGACGCGCGCAATACCGGCATAGACGGGGTGAGGGACGGACGGGTCGCGGGGCAGCGATCAGCATTTTAAAATAGAGCAATTTTTAATTATGCCGGCTCTGCCGCGGTGATCCGCGCCATAGCGAAAGACTAGCAAGAGGTATGCGATACGGCGGGCGGTGTTGGCGAGAGACGGGGTAGAGGAGGAGGAGGCAAAGTACAGTGTATCCAGTCATCCGACCCAAGCTCGCCTCTTTACATCTCCCACCTCGCTTTCTCTCTTCTCCGGAAGCCGCGTGAGTGCCGTATCCATCGTGTTTACCGACCTACGCCACGACATATTAAAAATCCGTACCGGCGACGGGGTGCAGACGGGGGCGTGGGCGGAGGGGAGTGGGAAGGAGGCAGGGGTACATACGGGGTCCGCGGGCACCGCGGATCTTTTTCGCAAACACGGAATTATATGTAAGCCGTAAGACATAGACAAAAGGGGACGACGGTGATCGCTGCTGTGTGCAAACCTCGCGTCCGTACATACGCACGTGGGCTACACGTGTGCCGACAACGACGCTATAGACAGAGGCAGCGTAAGTTACACGGCTACCAGGAGCATCGTTCTCTGTCGGCTTACATGCACCTCTCCCTTCCGCGTACGTGTATCTTCGCGTACGTGTTTCGGAAGATTATTGTGCTGGTGCGTTTAAGACGCGCTCGCGTGTGGATATGTAGGTACATGTGGGGGAGTGTTCGTGTACACGATACGTCGTCAACCCCTTGCCCCCTCGGAACGTTAAGCCTGCGGAGCGCTACATAGGCCTTAAGCCGCATCGTCGCCGATCCCCGGCCCCTTTTACTCCCCCATATCTCTCTCTCTCTCTCTCTGTCCCTCTTTCCCGTCTCTTACCCCTATCTCCTTCCTTCTTTCATTTATCGTCTCGCTCGCTCAAGCCATTCTCACTCCAACATATTCTCTCCCTCTCTCATACCCCTATCTCTTTCCATCTAGCTAGCCTCATCTCTACACCCTCTCCGTCTATCCAGCGATTTCTCTCCTCCTGCGCGATACATCGCGACACACAGCTATCCGGCGGGCACTGCTCTTACCGCCTTAATGCATTCGGCAAACATCGCCAGCGCCGTTGCGAACGGGTCTTTATTTACACTACGGATTCTTTCCCCCGTGGACGGGTACCACGGATACGTGGCAGCGCGAATAGGCCATGTTCACTGTTCAGTGTCGGGATGCGATGCCGCCGGGGTCTGAGTACCGTGAAATGATGTGCACGACGCGCTTCGTCGCGCCGAACATTCGTCGAACCCACAGATTAGTCTTCGATACTCATTTCCATTTTTTTTTCTTTTCTTTTTATTGTTCAGCTCCTCACTTTCGCTGCGGAAAATATCGTTGTTTACGCCGAATATAATAGTTGCACTCTACTTTCCTTCGTCGTAAGGGGAGGCTCTTGTATATTCAGATGCGTGATAGGAATGACATTTTTCGCTCGAAGCGTTGCTTCCTCCTACAATGCAGTTTCTAGGTACCAAAGTCGAATTCCGCTTTGTCGCGCCACTTCGATGTAAGTCGCTCTCTGATTTCAAATATCGCCTCAAAGAATCAGCGTCGTTGAGTCTCGGAAAAAGGCGTTCCTCGAATCGTCTACTTTGCCCCGGTGTACTTTACACGTTTCTCGTCACGCGAACGAGTCGCACCGCAACGATGCTTCCCTTTAGCTTTTACCTTCGGGTTTTCATCCCTTTCGCAGGTCATTCATACGCACCTCGATATATGTCTCTCAGTTCACGATGTCTACATAGACGTCGAGATCGAGTAAATGACAGTTTGTGAAAATAGAACCTAAAATCTGGAACGGACACAGAGTTAATAGGATCGATGAATTTCTCACGATCGACGTAGACTAAAAGACTTGAGATAAAACTCAGATTATCAGGCGTCCCAATTTTGGTTCGGAATACCCCTCATCCTCAACGGCGTGAAAACATCCCTTCCTGCCCCAAAATTTCAATGAAACAACGATGACAGTAACTTCACCTCGGAGTAGACTGCCGCGCGAGGGTAAATTTCTACGACGTGACGTTTCGTCTAACCTTCACCTTGAAGTGCACACTTCTGCTTTGAGCACTCCTTACCGTAATGGACTGCCAAGCTACACGTCTATCGACCTACGTCTATCATCAGCCTATCCGTCTCTCGTTCGACGTGTTCACCTACGCAGAGAGTGCGGCGCACTCACGTGATATCATTTCCGAGCGGGCGTACGCGTTGCATAGCCGTTGCAGCACGCTTGAGAGGGATAACGCGATGCCAATGGAAATCAAGCGCAACCCCTTACCGCGGATTGGTATATACGGACCATCGGCCGATGGAAGCCATTATCTTGATATGCTGCATCCGAGCATCGAGCCACTCTCTTCTCATTGCATCGGCCGCGGCCCCGGACCGGTAACGTATAATTAAAGTTGCCCGCCAATGAGAGGGTGGTAGGTGGCCGATCTCTGTATACGTGCGTGTTTGAGTGTAAGCGGGCGCGAGCGCACACATCGCTTCGAAAGAAAGGAGAGAGAGGGTCGTGCAGGGCTGGCGGGCAAGGGAGAGGAATCGGGTGGAAGTAGAATCGACGAGAAGGAAGCCCGAATTCTAGCTCGGAAAAATTTCCTCCCCAAGATAAACGAACGTGAAAACGGGCTGCCGACGCCGGAAGAAGGGGAGGGCTTGAATAAGGACGCGCGATGACCAGAGGCGGCATTTCGATCAGGGGAAATTCGAACTAGGACCTCTCGAACGCCGTCCGTTGATCCCTGATAACGAAATTATTATTTGATATCTACGGACGAGGCGGCAGAGGCGCATCTGGACACGCGAAGAGAGAGAGGGGGGGGGGGGGGGGGGAGCGTGGCGCGGCAGGAATTTCCTTTTTTTCCGTCGTCCGGCTTTTTCCCTTTGCATCCGTAATGACGCGCGAGCCATGATTACCGGCGAGAAACAAAATAATGCGGCTTTTCGCTCGCCTGGGAAAACGGTCTCGCATATCGAATTGGCGAGCGTTTTCGAATAATGGAAGGCGTCTTCAAAAATGCACGCCGAATGTCCCGACGGCTTCGCTATCCGTTAATATGAGTATGTGTGTGAAGGGACGGCAATGGGAGAGGGGAGAGGAAGATGCGAAGGAGGGCTGGAAAAGGGTGTCGCCTAATAGCGGCAAATTACACTTTTTCCTTTCTTTCCCTACTCCGATGATGAAGACTGGCAAGAGAGAGGTCCGCGACGGGGTGGGGGTGTGTGGATGCTGGAACAACTTCTTCATTTTTATTTGTACCCGTTTTCCCTCTTTTCTTCCCTCGCCGGCTCCGTCCCTCCTTTCCTTTCTTCTCTCTCTCTCTCTCTCTCTCTCTCTCTTTTTTTAAGTATTCCGTCCAAGAAAAACAGCCATTAGCGAGAGTTTTCGCTTTTCGCGCGAAACTTTTACTCCGCGCCGTAAATTCAACCCTCCTCCGGAGCACCGGCGGTAAGACGAGGAAAGGAGAGGAACGAGGATTGGTAGTGTCGGCGGTAAGGGAGTGGGTGGCGGTGTTGGCGGTGGCGGCGGCGGCAATGGGGAAGAGAGCGATAAAGACGGACGGAGTCGCGGACGGCGGGTTGGGCAAACTCGCGGGAAACTCGCAACTTTCGTCTCCGCATTTTTCATCGTCTATAAATCCTTATTTATATGCGACGCCCGTGTTTTCCCTTCGATTAGAGGGCGCTCCGACTCCCCGCGACTTGCGGATAGATATTGCGGAGGGGGCGGAAAATTTGTCGCGCGACGTTTGCCTTTCCTGTCCTCATTTATCGCTCCTCGTTCGTGTGAAATTGCGAAAGTTACCGTGACCGTCCCATCTCTCCTAAACCAATCCTCCGTAACCTACATATTTGTTGGGATGTTTTTTTTTTTTTGCTTTTTTTTATCTCTTACCCTTCCAATTTCCGATGCCTCGTGGGTGTGCCTTGCCTTCTCTCAACTGCACTCATTTCGAACTCTGCTCACTCGACGTTCGCGACCGTTCGGACAGGATATATTATTTCGTCGAAATAACGTCTCTTTGAAACACGGATTTGCGTGGCTTTCACCTCGCGCCGCGCTTCGACATCCTCTTTGGACGCCGTTTCAATACGACGCCGTGTTTCCCTTTGATTAGATCGCTTGACTCCAACGCGGGGTGATATCGGGAACATTTGTCGCGGTATTTGCCGCGGGTCGCGCGCGACTTGGCGCAAAATTGCGAAAGTTACACCGGGCACCTGTAAAATTAATGTCGCGCAGTGTACTGCCGCCCATTGCACGGGTCGTTTCATAAGAGACGGCTGTACGGCTGTTTGTTTCGCGGAACTGACTTGGGCTCGAAGTTTACGGGATGAATGAACCTGTAATGTTGGCCGAAGAATACATTCGTTATTGCGTGCCGTTATTACGCATGCAATATGGTTCTTCGTGGTGCCAAAGTGTCATCTGGCTGTAGAAAATGCACGGTGACATCTTCCGTAGTTGAACATGCCTGGTCTAATATGGAGTTGCGGCGCTTTTAATATCAGCTGATTTTAATTGAAACTTGCCACGTACCAATTTCTCTGAATTAAAAATGCCGCGGAAACTGAGTTCCGTCCTCCGTTATTAACGTGTGCCAACTCGACAACCTAATGTGAGACACCCTGTACGTATATATAAGTAAGTACGCTCGGTATACGGTACGAACCAGTACGCACAGTGCAGACACAAGCGCCAACACCGACGCACACTTACGATCGTCGTACAGGTGTATTTAGGTAGAATTCGATACTACCGCTAGTGCGAAGCATCCGTGTAGAGGGTAGGGGGATCGAATAGGTCATTAATCAAACCACACCCTCGTGGACAGGCATCGGCATACCGGGTGCTCTTCCTAACAACCGACCAGATTGCTCCCGCGAGATCAAAAACATCTTCTATCCTCATTAAACGATTCTTCCATGTTGTCAGACCGTACACATTTTTCGTTATTCATCAAGTGTAGAGACACGCTGCAAATTATTGCAACCGACAAGAGTACGTTCGTTACACTTTTACAGCCTAAAATATTTACCCCAGCCGCACGGATTTCCTCGCTATTCAAATATATTTTAGCAGCATAAAAGAGTGCGCAAGAAGAATAGCATTTACGGGGGCGAGCTGTTGGGTATTCGCGGGTAGATTTGTGTTTTAAGGTGGCAGCCAGTCGGGTAGCCGTGCCGGACGCGAATTGAAGAGAAGACACTCTCCTCCCCCACCACACCCCTTTTCCCACTCCTCTTCCTTCTTCCCGCTTTTCTTTTGCGCAGCACTTAGACCTGCGCGACAAACAATTTCTTTCGTTCTTCGCTGCAAATTAGGCGAGTCCGCATATCAAATGGCTTCTCTCCGACTGTTCTCACTAGTGCACTTCAGGGTGGTAAATTTAGCGGGTGTTTCGCCCCTTCCCTCTCTCTCTCTCTCTCTCTTCTCCCTCAGCGTATCTGTCTTTCTCCTTTTCTCTCTTTCTGTCTCCCTCCCTGTCCCGAGTCCACACTCAGAGACAGAGGACACGCACACGGTTTGTGTGCGTGTGTAGCCCGGTCAGAGAGTGGCTCGTAGAGAGGGGTTGCAGGGACCCCTCGCTCTCTCATCGCTGCAGACTGCCGACTGGGAGAGAAGAGGGTGTAAAATACTGTCCTTCCCCCGGAGCGAAGCTCGAAAACTTGCGCTTTAAAGCGACGCCGGATAAAGGATCCGGAGGAAAGTTAGGCGGAAAAAAAGGCGCGACGAAAAGTAGGAGTCGTAACCGCTGGGCGTTTAACCGACGATCGCAGTTCAAAAATCAGAATACCTCTGTCGCTATTTCATGCTTCCGAAGGATAAAAACGCGCTCGTACGCTTCGTACGAACGTTTGTGCGCGGATACCGCGGTAATATCTTAGATACAGAAGTAGCTTTCTCGAATGGAATTTCAGAGTCTCATAAAAGCTAATCTTCGGAATGTCATTTCTTACCGATGAGAGTCGTCCTTATGAAATTTCGCGCGTGCATCGTTCGCAGAGAGTCCGCGGCAACGTTTAACATCGCGACTGGCTCGCAGGTTTGCGCGTCGCGTGGGTGGCGGCGGTGGTTCGGAGGGAGGGAAAAAGAAGTCGCGTATCTCCGGCGCGGGGGCGGACCGATAAGGGTGGCAGGAGAGTGGGACGGGCCGTCGCAGAGGGTGGGTGGGATGGGTTTCGAATTAGCGTATTTGAAACTTGGTATACGCCGCTCGATGGCGCGGCACAGTTGCCAAGTGACGTATTATAATATTTCATCCCCCATCCTGCGCACGTACACGAACGAACGTTTATTTGGCTGTGCGAATGTCGTGCGCGATGTACGTGAACGGGCGCGCGCGCTCGCGCGCTTACTCTCTCTATCTCTCCCACTCCCTCCCGTCTGTCTCTCTTTCTCCTTTTCTCATACCATCTCACTCGCATATACACCCGTTCCACCCCTTCACGCACTACATAGCCCGCCGTGCCACCCACGTTTTATGTCTCTGTCCTACGTACACAGCGCGGTAGGCACGCGTACGTACGAGTAATATCGTTAATTTGTATGTGTTTGAGTTCCAAGGGGGAGCCAGAACCACCCTAATATATTCACGTGCGCGAATAGGGATGTACAGTCGGTGCAAAACGCATCTGCTTCTGGCGGAAATTTCGGCCCGCCGAAAATCGCCGGAAAGTTAACGGCAACCGACAGCGTACGCGAATTTACGTCTTTATTACGAAGAAAGTTGCATTTTTTCGGAAATTGAGTCCTTCGTGATTTCTTACGTATGCGACTTTTTCTATACAGCATTATTGTGCTCGGAATATTTGGAAGAATCGGAAGGCGATGGAAGGTGAATGTTCATTCTTGAAACTGGTTTCTGATTTTTGTTTAAAGAATTGAGATCCCCCTCGAATACTTATATAATTTCTGCTTCTATGCAAAGATGCATAAGTTGTGTACTGCTTTCTCGTCCGTCGCGCGCGTAAATCTAACGCGACGTTATTCCGGTGAAAATGTTACACGATATACATTCTAGAATTTGGCTTATTACTTTTATTCCTACATCGATTCCGTTTCAACGGCATTATTCTCCAACTACCGTTGCTCATTTGGAATTTCATCCCCTTTCATGCCCGCCATTTATTCCCTGAATCCCTCTTTCACTATTTTTGTTTACGAAATCTGTTATTCCCACTAAATCGCGCCGGTCAACCGCATTGTTTTAAAGCGCGAAATTTCATACCCCCGCAGTTGGCTAACCACCGCGCGCGTCCACGCGCGCTTATATACACGGTGTTCGAGGACGACGACTCTTCCGGATTTTCCATCAGAACAGACCGACCTCCGTTTTACCACATTCATACATCGGCTCATCACTGATAATAATCAACGTTTCCCCTCATGCCATTCGACAACCACCCTAAATACGCGATTCTCTTCAACAGTGAGAACTTTTGCTGCTCGGTTCATTAATCGTCGCAAACTTAGAAACGATCTAACCAACGACACACACCCGTTTCCGCAGTACATTAGAAAAGTATATATGCCGAACGAGAAGAAACGTTTAATCTTTCTGCAGGTTCATGCTTGAACTGTACCGCAGATTCTGCAAAGAACGTTCAATCTCCACCTTTCATCCCATTAAAGTGCGAACCACATTGAAGGTTCTTCTGTAAGAAGAGACCTGTCAGCGTCGACCGGATTGAACGTCGAGTAACAGTTACTATTCCTGACCACCGCAAGACCTGCAGGATCCAGCACATTCGAACCAATTTCTCTTGGCTGGGTGGGGGCGGCGATACGTTCGGGCATTGGGCCATTTAAGAGAGAGAGGGAGCTCTCCTGGTCTGATCGTGGCTAACCCAGGAGTTGCTCGCCCAAACTGGCACGCACCCGCGCACGCATTTACGACGCACCCTTGTATCCGCATTTATGCACCGACGTCGTCGTCGTCGTAGTCTGTTACGATGCAACGTTTCTGAGGATCGTCGGGGTTGAGCGCGCGGGAGGAGGTGGCGGCAGAGAATAGCCGAGGAGGACGAAGAGCCAGGGGGGTGGGGGTGGCAGAAGAGAGCGTAGGATGAGGAGAACTCCCGGGTAGGAAAAGGGGTGCAGGGAGGGGGTGGTCGGTGGATGGTAGTACGGAGGGATGAGAACACCGGAGGGTCGGGGTGGTACCAAACACTGCTCACTAGCTCACATACTATTGTGTATACTATTGTTCTGGTTGGCTAATATCCAAGATGGCCGCCCAGTTATACTCACTTCCGCTGTGTGCGTGTCCTCGGCGCCCGCGCGCGTGTCTAAGCATATGTATGTATGTGTGCGTTCGTGGCTGCGCGCGTACGTGCGAGGAGTGTGCACGTCTATGCGCCAGTATGCCTCGCTGTATGCGAGAGAGGGAATGAGAGAGAGAGAGAGAGAGAGAAATAGAAAGCGGGGGAGAGTCGGAGAGTGAGATGGAAGGAGGGAGAGAGAATGTGCGAGCGAACGAGCAGCGCATAGGCGTACGTATTTGTGTACAGGGAATTCAGTGTACCGAGCAATGCACGAGGCGATGCATATATACGTGTGAGATAATAGCCATTGGCGGAGCCTTAGTCTCCTCGAGGTATATTGATCTGCCGTCGTTGCCGAAGAGCGAAGACTTCCTCTCGCGGGTAGGTGGAGTGGGGTGGCGTAAGGTGGTGCGCGAGGTGGTGGTCGACGGTGGGAATGGGGTGGCAGCGGTGGCAGCGGTACTAGCGGCGTCGAGGGCGGGGTAGAAAGGCGAAAGAGGAAACGGTAAAGGTCTCGGGATATCTCCGCCACGATGTGTGTATCGTGCGCCACGTGCCCTCCCAGAAAACTGGACGCGCGATGTATCGAACGACCTACGTGCCTGCCTCTCTCTCTCTCTCTCTCTCTCTCTCTCTCTCTCTATCGTTGCTTCTCTTCAACCCTCTGTGCTTGTGCACGAGCGCACGTACGCGGAGCTGTTGGCACGAGAGTGGCGTACAATCATGCCGATAACTCGAGACGAGGCGAGATTCGGCGGTTATGCGTCCAATAAAGTCTGTCGACGAGATCGTCAATGGAGAGATGAACGCTGAGACGTGTGCCTTTTTATTTTCTCCCTCGGAAAAGGATCGAATCGCTCCGCGCGGTATCTCGCTCTTCGTTCTTCTCGTGCACAGACGCTTCTTTGATGATCGTTTTGAAGAAGTTGGTAAGTCCACGTGCGGTTCGGATGAAGTGGAAAATATTATTGACAGCTGGATCAACAATGTTGGCACGATTAATAAAGAAAGCCGCGTGCGCTGGCCTCGAAGTGGAAGTACGCGGAGCGATTTTACGATCGTAGGCCTGTATGAGAACTCGTTTCGGCTGCATGTGGAACGCCACCGGACAATGTGAAGCTATTCCAGGCTGCATATGGGAACTCTATCAGATTCCCATATAGGCCGCACGGAACAATATACAGCCCTATACCAGAGCCATACTTGACCCATATGGGAACTTTATCAGATCTTCCCGTTACACAAACAACGCCACTTAAAATTTCCTTCGCAACAGCGGATCAGATAAGATCGCCATTTTGCGAAGGCAGCGTGTATCGCACGCGTCACACGCGTTATTTCAAAAGTAGGACATCGTCAACGACTACCCTATGTTCCCGAATTACTTCGAGCGACCGCGAGGAAAGAAGAACGCGACTAATAATTCGATACGCGCATTTGACCCGTTGAAACGACAGCTTTATTTTCCAATTAACACTTTCGTCCGATGGGAGCGTCGTCGGTCGTCCCTCGTCAGGCTGTCGCCGCTCGTCGTAATTAATCGAAATTATCACATCCTCCCATTTATCTTGGCAGACTTCCGCGACGACATAAGAGTGATACTTTCGCGATACCGCCTCGCTCATACCGTTCGCGCGCTTCTTATCTATAATAAGATCGACGTCACGCTTTCGCGGGCATCGGGTGATTATTTCAGCGGGCTTCCTTGATGTCGGCCCCGATAACATTTCAATAACACTTTGAACTCGGACGCGTGTCTCTCTTTCGCCACGCCAGCGGCAGAAGACTCCGCAGGAGCTGGCCGCGCGTTTTGCCGGGGATGGAAACCGGTTTGACCGGTCGATGACAAGGGTCCGCCAATATGAGCCGCTCGCCTGTCGAGATCGCGATTCCGCGGAACTGTGACATCGTCGAATGAGCGGAACCGAGATTCGATCGATCGACGGATAACGTCCGGTTTCCGACGCTCGCCCTTATACGGGGCGCGTTCACTTCCACGCGCGCCCGACCCCGCTCCTTTCTCCTTTAAAGTCGTACGAGACGCTTGATATACGGCAATCGGGGATGGCAGAATTTGTAATATGTGGATTTTGTAATTTATAGACTGCGCGGAAATTTATGGACTCGATAATCTCGCGGGGACTCCGTAATGTACGGACTTAATAATCGGTCGGAGCCTGAGTTATACGACGATATAAGAAGTTTACATCGTGTAATGCATACTGTATACACGTGCGCCGCGGTATATTTTCCACCCTTTATGCGACTCGTGCCCGACGCGCAGTACCGAAGATTTTCATCGTGCCTTCATTTACGTATCAATCTCGATCGAGTGAGCGAAGTGGGTCAACGGGGGGGTGAGGGGGAGGAGCGAAGTAACGGGAGAAACATGAGAAAAGCGTTTACTCGGCCGGCTCGTCAGTGTAAATCATTATCCAAGTTTTTCACCCTCGTCGCGCGGATAAAGCGAGCTTTCGTCGGCCGGGTTCCTTTTTTCATTCCACCCCACGCTCACACCCTCGCACCCGTCGTCGGGGCGAGCACACGGTCGTCCGGGCGTAGACGCCGGCATAAAATGTAGATTAATATAAATATTCATAAACACCATAAAGTTTATGTCTCGCGAGCGCAGGCCAGTGGAAGCCGACGAGAGTTGCTGGGGGGGTTGAAGGGGGGAGAGGGACTGGCGCGTTTCGCTCGTCGTAAAACCACCCCTCCAGCTGCCTCCGCTCTGGTTGGTCGAAGCCAAAGCGCGAGTAAAAAAGTCGAGTCCGTGAACTTCAATCGTTTACCGTTAACGTTAAGAAGAGGCGCGCCCTTCGAGTGTGTCGGAAAATCGAGCGTGCGAGACACGTTGGTGCGATAACGCTGACGTCATTAATTACTGACAAATCGACGTATTCGATGAGTGACAGCGCCGGTAACAAGTCGCGTGCGCGACGCAAGTGATCTAAAGAGATTCCTATTCGTAAAGAGACCGGACGACGTAATAACACGCCACCTAATTACCGCCCTATCTCGGGCCGCTACTAATAACATCTAGCCACTCTCGGTCGCAAATAACGTTCGCATTCAAACGTTCAACATATTTCAAATCTTCGTTTATCTTACAGCTGAGGCAATCTTTCGCCGGGGATCAGCAGCGAGCGAGGATATGATAGCGAGGAAATGTGGCGCGGGGTGTAGATGCGGCGAGTGATATTCGCCTTTTAACAAGCATACAGAATATGGCGAGAGCGTGCTCTTATAATTAATGAATTAATCGGCGATTAACGTGAGATCCTCGTGGGCCAGACGCGTGGCATTTTTAATTTTACGACCACGCGACCTAGGCGAAGCCTCTCTCTCTCGCTCCCCCCTCTTCTTTTCTCTCTTACTCTCTCGACAGTGTGGCCGCCGTGCCGCGGGCTCGTGGCGTGTTGTGATTTTTATCGGGCAATTAACGCGACGGTGTACACGTGTTGCGCCAACGTTTACGCCTCGTTGAACGGTCGTCGACGATTAAAGCACGAGCCTCGTGGAAAGATTTCACCGGCTTGCGCTGGTGCGCACGCGTTTGCGCTCGCGAGCCGGGAAAAAGATTGACGCCCCGATGTCGAATCGCTCGTCAAAGATTCCTCTCTCGAATTACGCCTGTTCCATCAAGTATCGCAGTCTTCCGAGTACGTAGGCACAGTCCTGTTCCTTAGAAACGTCTCATTCTTAGAGTCTGCTCTCCAGAGTAATTTAGAATTACATTTTTTTTTAGTACAGAAGCTACTGATCGCTGTAAATAATTACAAAATAAATGAAGTATTATTCAAACTTCGGTCATTCTTCCTAAAGACAGTCTATAGTTAGACTTAACAGTAAGATTCTTCAGCTTTCCTCTTATTCATGGAATATCGTGATCCGCTTGGTCCGTCTTCGAACGCAACACACAGTACTCCGCCGCAGTTATTCTCAAATTCGCGAGCGGCATCGGGGGTGCCAATGGAGGTGGCAAAAGAAGGGGGAAGGCAGAATAGAGGGAGGAGAGGGGGTAGGAGACGGCTCCTCGTGAAACCTCGTGAAAGAGCGAGCTGTAAAACAAACATTAATTATTCCCGGACACTCCACGAGTACGGCCCACTCCAGACGCGTTTTTACAACCTCGCGTTATGATGTTAAGTGCCGGGGGAACCGAGTGGAAAAAATAAATTATTAAACAACGCCCGAGCGCCCGTCGACCGTTGCGCCGCCGAGTGTTGCACGCTGTCGGTAATAAAAATATCACGCTACGGCGGGGGGGGGGGGCAGTGGAACTTCCGGTAACGAGAAACCGTTAAGATCTGCTCGATCGGCCAGCGAAATGTTCCTTAACATTAACGATTCACGGCCCCGGCATTTCGGACTCGATTTCGTCCTGCTTACACGCACGAGATATTCAGGTCGTTCCCTGTCTAATCTGCCGGGATTCTGATTTAGACTTCTCATCCGTTCGATCTTCAACCTTTCGGCGTTCAACCGCTTCATTCCTGAACTTTCCAAGTTTTCGATATTCAATCTGCAACCGGCTGGCAATGGGAACGTCTCATTTCCAGATCAAACTTTCGGAAATGGAGTCTAATATCGTTACATCAGTTTCTTTCAAATTTTTTGAAGAATCACTCTCGAGGTGATACTTCTAATATTTCAGTCAGTCTTTTACAATTTTCTCATTAAATAATGGCCACTGTATGGAATGTCTTTGACATTCTACATGCCTGGGGAATGTAATAATATGCTAGGGTCCATTTCCCAAAGTTCGATCTGGAAGTGAGACGTTCTACTCGTGAGTCGACAATGCAACGTACTTCGTGACTCTCGGGATAATAATTTTCGCCTCGAAGCTTTTTAACCCGCGCCTCCGGCGCTTTCGCTTTCCGGGAAGACTGGCTTTAAAGACGAAAACATCCTCGAAGTGGTGCGTGCCGATCGAAGGGTGTAATCGCGCGAAGAGTGACCTTTTGCGGCGTGACGATTACCACTGCCTAACCACTGCCATTACGAATTGTCGGGCCCTGATATACGGTGGTGAACTATCGGTGATGATCGCTACGGGTGGTTTCGCTCGATGGCCCCTAAGTAGTACTTTCATTACTCGGGGATGTTAATGGGGTGAGAATGAGTAATGATCTCTCGACGCAGCCTATCTTTTCGTGCTGCCCGTTATTTTTTCTTCAATTATTTATGGATAACGAAAACGGATATATTGATTCTCCGCGACGGTCGGACGGAAAAGTACAATTAGAATCTTCTATATCGAGGTGCTCGTAGAAAGGAAAGACGGGGCTTGACATGCGAATGATAAAATCTTTGACGCATCCGGTAGCAGCGGTTGATATTACATTTTGTGGTAATTATGCGGTTCAGGGGACCCACCTCCGATTTGGACGGGCTTGGAGTATGTTATATATTTCGACATTCTCACCAAATTTTTTCGTGTACATTTATGCGCGCTTGACCTTCGTTTCGGAGTTATTAGCAAAAAACTTTTGTTATAAGTACGCTTCGTTTTACTGTAAGCAGCTGTGGTATGCTGTTGATGTCCGGCTTACCTAGCGTAGAACAACACTTGGGGGGGGGGGGGGGGGGGCAAGGCTGTCTAATGTTAATTCCAAGTTCCAAGTCATATGAAAAAGAAAATAGAGTGACGCCTGTACTTTTAACTGGAATCGTTGTTGCAATGAGGGGGTTGTTATATAGTTATCCGCGCCTTCGGCGCGTCAAGCGTTGCAGATGAACGCTGATGTTCGGCACGGAAAACATAAACATGATCTTACCGTGGAGCAATTCTGACTTTCAATTACAATTATACAGCATTGCCCACTCCTGCCCCACCCCCCCTAACTGCCCAACCACACCAACAGCCAAAACATACTCTGAAACTACCTACAATCTTACATAGATGAGTCTCCAATAATGAACATGTTTTCGCTAATAACTCCGAAACGAAGGTCAAGCGCGCATAAATGTAGAGGAAAAAGTTGTTCAGAATGTCGAAATATATAACATACTCCAAGCCCGACCAAATCGGAGGTGGGTCCCCTGAACCGCACATTTACCCATTTTGTTATTATTCAGTTTGTACGGATCGTATAAACGGAAATTTTCAGATTCGAGCATACTTATACGTCCGTATCCGAAATTGAGTATAGAGCCCATAATAATTTCGCTTCATAATAGATCGAAACGCTCGCTAAACGTTAAATCGTCAAAAGCCAAGCACTCGAGACTCCTCAACCGCATGCACGCACTCCATCGAGCCTCTTCAATTCTCTTAAACGCGGCGTGAAGCACATCGAATCGCGACAATAATCCTCGCGATAGCAGCACGCGTCGGGCGTATAGCGGCGCGGCCAATATCATTATCTAATTTTCAGCGTAAATTCCAGCCGCCGCTTCTCGTTCCACGACCATTATTATCGGGCGTTCTCCAGAACCGAACCGCCGTTCTTGTCCCTTTCGAACGTGCCGGGCATAAAGATAAGCGATAAAGGCAAAGGCTCGCATAAATTTCGCGTTGCCACTCAACATGAGGTGCGATAACCTCTGAGCGGAGTATGCCGATTTTTCGCGCCCGTTGATTGGCCGACGAACGGGATTCGCGGCAGATAAGCCGATTCGACGCAGCCGATTGGCCTCCGTTCCTGCGCCAACTTTTATTTTTTTCCGATTTCCGTCGCGGATCGTGGCGAGTTTTCACGCGCACCGCCGCGATCGGCTTCGCGCGTAATTAAAGTCGCGAGAAGACGGCCGACTCCGTGTGCGCGGCCTCATTCCGTTGTCGCTGTTGCGGGATGCACGCGCGTATGGCTAAATGGAAATATTAATAGGAGTGTAAAAGTCTAGAATACGAGGTGCGTCTGACAGCGGCGGACAATACGGGAAACGGGATTGTCACCAATAATGCGCCATTAATAGCAGTTTTCCAGCGGCGCGAAGTTGAGGATATACGCTTCGGGCATGCCGCCGAACTAAATTTATTCCTCGCCGGACAGAGAGACTTCCTCGCGCGCCTCGACAATAGAGCGTCTGAGTGCGCGAAATAGGCGTCTGTACAAAATTAACTCATGTATTTTTCATGACGGAAAATAATGCTTCCTGCGCCGCCGCGCAGAAGCTGAATGCCTCTATCTTTCATCTAGTTTTCTGCCGCTAACTGTAACTTTTCTCCTATTTCTCCCCCGTAAATATGTATCTGAACTAATTAATTATTGGAAAGTTCGTGGAGAAATTTCAGATTTGTTTTTCGTCCCCCGATTTACCTTCTGATAGAGTCTGAAAAACTATAACACGAATATTCTGAATATAGTTGCACCGTCTTAGCGCACGTTACACGCACTGTCTCGGGCTGACACGAAAAACTCTGTCAATCGTATTTCTCGTGGCTTAACTCATCTCCGTCCGTTTTTATGGTCGTCATCGTCATCGTGGCGAAGCCCATGCGCGTTTAGGTTCGTTAACAGTCCGGTTCTCCACGGTCGGAGCGCAAATGAGATCTTCTTCGTGAGTTCCTTCGCGCCTGGCTGGCCCGACCAATCGCGCGGCGAATTGTCGGCCACGCACAAGGGTGGTTTGCCTGGTTCACCGCTCTTCCCGTCTTCATCCTTCTCTCTCTCTTTCTCTCCCACTCTTCTTTTCCATCTCTCCCTTTCCCCCTCGAAGGCGGGACGTATAATCGACTAAAGAGCAAGTTATAGTAGCCGGCGCTCTCTCCTTCTTGCGCTCGTCCGCGGATGAGGGGGCCGATAAATCACTGACCGACGAGCTTTACCTTCGACCTGTTATTAGGACGCGAATAAATCGACGAAGGAAACCGGTCTTTGCCGTCCGGGGGAAAATGGACGCTGCCACTGCTCCTCGGTATTTACAGATCCGGCGTGTAAAAGTTCGTGCCCGACGTATGCAGCGAGGTGCGTTGTCGAGAAAATATTCGTTCGTACGACGAGACGTCAAAGTCGTCGTACCTTGACGCTTCAAGGTTGAGACCTCAACGACAACTGTAAGTCGACTCCCTCTTCAAAGACAGAGGCCGATGATTAGCGTTCGATCTCGAAAGAAGGTGTTGCGGGTTCGGCAACGGACGCGTTCGGGCGGTGCTCTTTCCGCTCACCGACCGCAATCATCGCCCGCGGTTTTTCAGCTGGTGTAGCCGCATACACAAACGGCCCGGTCCGAACACCGCGCATTATACCCCGGAGGGTAGAGAGACGGGCGTCCGCGGCAAAATCGCAACCTCGTTGCACGTCGGTTTTGGCGGTCGCATCGCATAAAGCGAGAAATATGCGAGAAAGAGCGAGAGTAGTCCACGGTACGGAAATGCACGAGCGACAACTGTGTCTCAGAAAGAGACCGGCCGATAAGCGGGATAGAGAAAGAGCGAGCGAGAGAATTCGGGATATTGAAGAAGGAGGCGAATTGTAGAGCCGGGAGTGACCGAGTTCGAGGATGAGGATGACGTGAGAAGGACGAAGAAAGAGAGCGAGAGGGATAAAGAGGGAAATGAATCGGCCCGCGGACGTCGGCGTGAAATGGTAGTTGGGTGAGTTGGCACGCGCCGAAATTGCCCGACGATTACCCAGAAATTGGAGCGCTCCTCTTTCCCTCGTGCTCTTTCGACGAACCTAGAGTCACTCCGCGTGTTTTATGGAACTTTAAGAATGCCGCCGACCGCTCGCGACTACTGCCAGGTGACGTGTACTCGCTCTCGCGAAACGACATAATTTGCTACGTGTCACTTTCAGCTGCCGGTTCATTCACGTGAACTTTGCCCGGCCGACGACTTCCTTTCTTTCAGCGACTTCCGACGCGCTCTCCAGTAAATCCCTGCCGAATCGACATCGAATTCAAAAGTAGGAATTATAATAAGCTAGCTGTATTAACTGTAATGCTGAACACGATGCATTCGAAGAATTCCGTCGCCCAGGATGAAATCTTGCCGCGGACACAGGGAAAACGAAGTGACAGGAAACATCGCGCGCGGCCTTTAACCCTCGCACACCCGACTGAAAAATGAGACACGCGATCCCACTATGGGACATTCTGACCCTTCCTGCCGGACGGCAAGCCGATATTTTAAATTCATAAACATTTTATTTGTCTAGATTTATGTGAGACGAGAACCTCAAAGTAAATTCAACGCGTGCACGTAACACCAACATTATAGATATTTTTATATAATTATTAGATTATGTGTTATAGGTAACAATCCTGGAAATAAATGCTGCGGAATTTGGTCAAATTCCATTTATAAAACACTGACGACCATGTCGCAAAGAATGATAATTTTCCTCGAAAAAAGTTGTAAACAATTTATAAACAAATAGTCAACGTCTAAAATACATTGCAACGTCGCTAAAATGTACGTAGGCAAAAATTGTACCCAAAAAATACGTTGACCATCTTCAGGCGTCGGGTGAAATTGACACATCGTGGGTATCCGAGGATTAATACTGCCGTTCAAACCGCCGAAATTTTCGGCAAAACCCGCTCTCCGCGGGCAGCGTTAATAACTCTGACGAACGCTCTTTAACCAGCGCGGCACGCCGCGGCGGATCATAGCACACTGTAACACGAGACACCATGATCCGGCGGGAGCGGAGGTGGTGGGGGGTGGAATGGCACGGTGTCGGTTGCCGAAATCGGGACCGAGGTGGAAACCGTCTCTCCCGATAAACAGGCCGCGTTTACGGACCATTTTCACCGAGCCGCGGTGGTGGGATCCGTTCGCCTCTGCAAATCCTTTTTCGAGGCCGAGCGAGAGGGATGCGCTGTTTGCCGGCGAAGGGGCGCGAGCGAGAGAGGAACGGGGGGTGGGAGGGGGAGGGGACGAATGGGGAGGCGGAAAAGCGGCGAGTGGAAGAGGAACAGAGAGAATGAGAGAGGGAGAGGGAGTGAGCGAGGGCAGCGAGGCCGCATAATCCGGCCGCAAAATCCGGAAGCGTTTAACATAATTAGGTATCGGGTGTCGGGTATCGGGTGTCGGGGGTGTAGAGGGAGAGAACGAGGTGGGGGATGAGGAGAGAGAGAGGAGCGTCGATAGAGAACGGGCGAGCGGGAAAGAGAGAAACGAGAGAGGTGAGATACGCGAGGGTGGGCAACACGCTTTGCATCGCGCGAAAGTGAGAGAAAGACGGGAGAGGGATGGTGAAAATGAGAGAGTGCATACGAGCTGCTCACCGTGTTTATAGTGTGTACAGAGTAACGGAGGTCACGCACACGCGGGGAATACGGGGTGTCCTTTATGCGATCGAGTGAGCGAAATGGGATGTTGTAAGAGAGGGAAAAGAGAGAGAGAGTGAAATTCGCGCGAACGCGGGTGTGTATCGTGCATGGTTGCGGCGCCACTACGTGATGCCGGGTGGGTTAATCGTCAGCACGTTGTCGCGGTAAAACAGTTTGGCGTTTTAGCCCGTTTGTGAGTAGCGCCGCGTCACAGCCTACGGCCTCTGATCTGCTCGCACGCGTGTTTATGCATTTTACAGGCTCGACAGAGGCTCGCCTGGGACTCAGGATGCGCGCTATCGTCTTCTACGCGTTCTTGCAAATAAAACGTTTTCTAGGTGTGCTGGACTACTTAGGACTTAGGCCGTGAAAGTCTCTTTGCAGAGTGCGTATGTCTTGTATCATACAAATTCAACCTCCAACGTGTACATACGTCAGTCTTGGAAAGTTACATCTTCGCCGGCACCGAAAACGCGCACGACTCTTAGCGTCAACCAAGTTATACAGATCGCGCGCGCGAAATTAATTTACGACCTTCAGTTAAGGCGCAATACGTGACCGAACTCGAACGAGCGCGCCACTATATCCGCCTTCCCCTCGCAGTTGAACGATCCATCGATCCGCAAGACTTTGAACTCCAATAATCCCGCACTTAACCCGACGCTCAAAATTAATTTGGAACTTCGCCGTTCTTCCCGACAACGGCGTCGCGTATTCGCGCGGCTTCGGAACTTGGCGGTTTTGCGACGATCCCTCGTACGTATGTACGAGCTGTCGGACGTCACGTGCGACGCCGGGACAGTACGTGTCGTACGATGCATTTACGTGCATTTATGTACGTGCATGCAGGTGGCACACGTCGTCGTTAATCCGTCGTTAACGCGCCACTGGATTCGACCCTCATAAGTATCCGGCCGAAAGCCCGAAACCTGCCGTAGCGACGTCACCAAGCCGTCGTTCCGCCGTGATTCCGGAAAAGTACCGTCAAACCTGAACGGCTGCATACGACAAATTTATTCGCCCGTTAACCCCGAGGGTTGCGCGTCGCTCCACCCTTTCGTCGCAGCGGGAGCGACTTAGGGCGATCGGTTAGGTCGTTTTCGGCTGAGAGCTATAGTTCGAGAATGCATCGACGCTCAACATTTGTTTCGGCAAGAAGCTGGCTAATGTTAATTATGATTTGTACGTTAACGTCGTACCGGTTACGTTACATCTACCCGGTAGCCCGTCGTCTACATTAGTGTCTAATTTAATTTATTTTAATACATGGTTCGAGTTGAGAACGGCACTGTCCGGTTAATAGCAATCCTGTAATTAAGAATTTTAACCTAATTACTCTCATTTATATAATTCCCCGCGCTGCACGGTATTATTACCCAGCAAGGTTTTTCTAGGAATAAAAATAATTTTTCTGCGATGAGTCACAGGCTGTGTATCGTGGCGGGCAACTGGTGTGGTCTGTAAATTTATAAAATTACGCTGTTTGTATTAGTATCTGTTGTTGACACCGTTCGCACTATTTTCCTTTGCTCTTTCTAGTCTTCCATCCCTCGTAATCATGATGTCTTCGACAAAATTAGTTTTTTGAAGTGTTGAACAACAGCGGAGTCGCAAAGTTGTACATATAACACTTTTGGTCGGTCTCCTGCCTCATCACATTTCTACGATTCGTCGCCCCACTTGGCGACGTGCGAAAGACAAAAAAAAGTCGCACGATACATTAAGCGCGTGCAGCGCGAGTGATGAGCGGCTAACAATGGATAGGTCAAATTCATCGGTCACCATTATTCATTCGGTTTTTCCCTCTTCTTTCTGGAATGCTTGAGCAACGACAGCGAAACGCGGGCGCAATTCGCATTGAATGCTAATAGAGGCTCGAACGCGACCCAGAAAACGGGAATAAATGAAGACGATCGCCGCGCGACAGCGATAATCGTTCGCGTGACATAGGCAATTTGTTCTATTCCTATCCGACGCGCGTCCTCGCTGTTGTTTTTCCGCGCGGCGCGGCGGCTGGCTAGCCCGCAAAGGATGGCCAATTATCGACGCTCGGAATGGCCAAACCGGACTCGACGTGCAAACGAGAAAAATCGCTAGTCGCCAACGGTGGGCGATCGTGCGTCGATGAAATAAATAAAATGCTACCTCTCCATCTCTCTCTCTCTTTCTCTCTCGGGCACACGTGCACGCACGAGGGGAAAAAAAATATGCGCCCGTCGGCGGGTATAACGACGCCTCGATTTTTCGGAAGAGAGAGAGGTGGGACGACGGGGTTGTGGGAGCGCGCGGCAGAGACGAGGGAGGGAAGAGGGGTGGGGGTGCGGGGGGCAGAAGCGCGAATAAAATAAAAGAGTTTATCGTCCGCTTATAATCCAGCCGTTTTAGCGGTGCAACGCACGGCAGAACGATGAAATACGGCGGGCACGAAAAAAATATCCCGCGAGCCGCCTCGCGGCCCGTATGGCGAGGTGTAAAAAAAAAGGGGCGAGAGGCTGCGAAGGTATAAAAAGCCGCAGATCGAATTGCCCCTCTCGCTCTATCGCGTCGCGATCTCTCTCTCTCTCTCTCTCTCTACTTTCTCTTTCCCTTCCACTCGCACACGACGCATCCTTTTCTTCTTCTTGTTCCCATTTCTCTTTACGATCTTTGTAGTACACGATGTCGCACTCGGTACCCCTCGTTTCTTGTCACGTCGATAAACCGTGGGGTCCCGTGGGAGGAAGGATATGACGCGATCTGGCGCGGAAAAATGAATATCGGAGGGCGGAGTAAGTTAATTCCCCGTCGTCTACCGAACCCGCGACGATTGACTGCGAAACGTGCGCGACAACGCGTTCTAGCGATGATACCTCTCCACAAACCCTTTATCCGATCTTTCCGGAAGTATGCTTTTCTGCTGTAATAAGCGTATAAATCAACTGCCATGCTTCCTCAGAAATGATCGCTCGTTAGGATCCCTAGGAAATTTGCCGCGCGACACAACGATTTCTGCGAAAATTGCTGCTTTTTACGCTCTTGCCTTCTCGGTCATTCCCCTCGCGGCCAGCTATCCATCTGTGTTCAAGGTCCTTTCGGCCAGCCCCAGCCCAATGACTGGAGACAAAGGGCAGATCTCGTCGCGAGCCCCCGTCGGCGTCGGCGTCGGCGTCGGCGTCGGCTCGCGCCTTGGCAAATCTTGGCTCGTTACATCAGGATATCCCGGAAGCGTACGGCGCGCGGATTCTTCCGGTCGCTCGATTATTACCCAGATATTATTATCCAGAGGCAGACAATGACTGATGCGAACAGCGATCCCGACAATGGCGCCCCGATGGCAGAAAGGCAAACAGGACAGGACTGGTAGCGGTGTGCAGGGGGTGAATGGAAGGGAGGAAGGTGCATAACAGATCTGTCTCATTAACAACTCGTAATGGAACCGACCGTAGGTGCATCTATCGCTACCTTCCACCAACAACCCCGGTCCCTTTTTCTCTCTCCCGTTGTGTCTTCCATTCTCTCTATCGCTCCACACATTTCTCCGCGCATTGGGCGCGCAGAGAAGAAGAGAGAGGGAGCGTAGGGCTGACGGTGGAAGGAGCGTGGAAGGGGTTGAAGAGATGGGGGTTAGGGCGAGAGTAGGCCTTCGAGAATAGACGATACCAAAACGAGCCGAACGAGAACGTGGCGCGCGAATGAGAGCGAAAGACGGGAGGGAGAACGGGCAGAGAAAGCGAGCCGTCGGAGGGGGTGTGGGTGCTCGAAGCATAGGTTGTTTGATACGCAGGGGGCCAGGGAACGAATGCACGCTGCGTCCGATGGATGCAACTTCGCCGCATCCGCCGCATCGGCGTGCATTGTGCACGCGCCATTGAAAGCGGCCAAACAATGCGCCGAAGCCCGGTTTTGTCCTGCGACTTCTCGCCCGTTTCGAGGCCCAACGCAACGGAAAGGAAAGGAGAGACACAAGGAGCCCGCAGGAGAGAGTGCTTTGCTGATGCCGGAGAACGCGTGCGGCTGGGGTGGGAAACGGAGAGAGGTTCGCTCAAGAAAACGGGCCCAAAATCGAGTACTCGAATGGTGAAGTTCCGTGGAGAAGAACCCCGGGACGGTTAAGTTATTTGCATTCAGGATTGTGCGACGTGGGTGGATGGAAATGTCATATAATTGCTTTACCGAGGATTTCAATTGAAGGTCCGCGTATTTTTTCCAAGTGGATAGCTGAAGATTTGTGTACGGGAAGCGGAAGATATTCGGCCGGACCCCGGGTTTAATGGGCGGACGGTATTGCCAATAAGCCAGCTAAACCCTACGCCAGACTCCGTTCTCTCCCGCTACTCCTTATAATCGAACAAGCGAACGAGCCGTGTCTACTGTTAGTCCGATGATTAATACCCTCGCCTCTGCAAACTTGGAGTCCCTCGTTCGACGATAGTGCGCGTCTAAAGTTGTAACATTTAATAACATCGCCGATTAACATCTCAAACTTGACCCCCATCGTTAATAATTAATTTTCACCTCGAATGGCAGTCGCCGGAAAGTTGCGGAAGGGTCTGGCGAGAGGTTCTTCGAGGATTCGGAAAAAGGCGGCCAATTTCGGAGTGACGTCGCTCGAAGGAAGAAACAGTCGACAGCGGAGATTTATCGTCAGCGTTTTATTACAAATTTGCAACCTCCGTAATTCTTTCGGGCGAGAACTGTCGTTGGTGGAAAAAAAATCGCGCGCACACACACACACACACACACAGGCGCGGCAAACGGGGTGCACTGCGCTGACACATAAAATGACAGCGCAAATATTCGTTTCGCGCTCGCGCGAGACTAATAAATCTTCGCAGCCTCAATCCGCAATTGCTCCTCCTTTGACCGACATGGTCGATAACTACATTGTGCGCTCGGTGAACGATGGATTCACGGTGAATCAACCTCTGGCAATTGATATTAACACTTCTCGACAACTTCCTTCCGCGATACGTTTTGTTCCTTCCGCCGTTTGCAGCGAAATTTTACGCTCCCGCCCCGGTATATGCATGACGTCGCTCGTTCGCGCGAAATTTTCGTCCGCCGTCGCGAGGAATATATCTCACGCTTCTTCATCCGCCGACACGCATAATCGCGAGTGCGCCTTTTATCGCGCGCGAATTTCTACTTCTCCCGACAGTCCGACGACGCTCGGCGGATATCGTTAGACTTTCGGAAATTGCCGCAAAAATTTCCGCCGCTCCACATTTATTTCTTCGACGCTGGCGCCGTTCAGCTTCGCCTTAATACACACGACTATACGTTAAGAAAGCCGAACGTGGCGGCCGGCCGCGCTCTTCGCGGCAATCGAACTACGAACGCATTGCGTGTTTGCGTGTGCGTGCGTGGAATAGCTTTGCATACCATTTCGCGCAATCTCGAGATCTTAATACCGACCGTAATTCAGAGCACGGTGCTGTCCAGGGTTATTCCCGCAGTGTAGTGGAGGGTCCAGTGGATTCTCCTGTACGGAGGAACGTTCGACCCGGATGCGGAATAACAGCGTGCCTCCTCGGGACTAAATAGCGGCCCGTCCTCGATAAATTTCTGTCGTCTTTCGCGCAAACCAGACCCGGCCATTTTCTTCGGCTCAATTGGGGCGAGCGTTTAGCGTGGATAAGGATCTCCGTCGAACGGGCGCAATGATAATGGTATTTGGCCGGGGCCGGCGATACGACGCTCCTAAATGGAGTGTAATAACGGCGCTTGATTGACAACGCTACCCGTCGGTATCGCGGAATCAAATGGACCAAAGTACCAGTAGTCCATTCGCAGTCAAGCTGATAATAATGCACTTGATAGGATTGGCGCAGATAAACTAATAGAATGGCTAGTAATGCATAGCAAGTTTGCCGTAATGCTGATTACAATATCGCTAATGCCGTAATTTCATGAATTCTGTATGCCGCGGATATTATAATTCGCGGTATGATTAATAATGTTGCGGCGAGCGAAGGCGTCATTTTGGGAGATTGTCGCGGAAGAGCAATAACGCCAAACACACACCGTGAAAGATGACATCCTCTTTAGCTCGCCTTTAAACGCAAGACCCTCGACTGGTGGCTCTCTTAACCCGTTTCGGTTTCGGTCCGGGTTTGGTAGGGAGTCAAGGGTGGCGGGCAGATGATTAAGGAGAGCCGAAGGGACGGCGCAGATACGCGAGAAGGGGTGGAAGGGGGGTGCGTCATGGGTACTCTCCAACCAACGAAGCGGATCTTTTTCGGTCGTCGAGACGTCGAAGTTGACTGCGTTTTTCTATAAAATCTGCACCTCGCGTTTCATCCCCCACCCTCTGTCACTGCTCTATCTTTCAAACCTTTTCTCTCTCGTCTTCAGCCCCTTCATTTCTCCCGTATAAGTGTACGCACGTCTGCTCTTTCAGTCTTACTTATACAAGAAAATCTATACGCGTTCCATCACCTTCCAATTTTTAAAAACTTGCTCGTCTATACTTGTTTCCGATTTGCATGTCTCTACCACGGTTCATGATGTTTCCATGTTTCCCGTTCTTGGATGTACTGGTTCTCTGTCTCTCGCTCCCCGTAATATTTTGATACCTGTACTTTATTCTGCACAACTATATATGTTCTGACTCTTTTAAATCCACCTCTGTACACGCGTCTTTTCTTCCCATATTTTTCTACCAGCGTGCCCATATTCGCGTCTTCTTTTTGCATGCCTTCCTTTTCCTTCATATCTCCATACATATACACTATTTGTCTCTCTATCTTTTTTGTACTCCCCCGCCCGTCTCTCTTTCATCTCTATGTTCTCCTTACTCTCTCTAAACACACGTTTGTGCGTTCCCCCTATCTGTCTCCATGACGTTCTCTCTCTCCATCCGACTATCTCTCTGTCCACCCCCTCTTCGACCTCTTCTTTCAATCTCCCCCACTCCCAGGCCGATGCATTCAGGCATTTACATCAAGAGACTGCGCGACGATGATAATTAGTATATAAGGGGGTGGTTGAAACGCGAAACCCCTAGAGTACGCCGTGCTGACTTCTGTAGACCACTAGAGGGGTGGTTTACATGCCCCTGTCCTGCTGGCGACGAGTAAAAAGACGCGCGGATATTCGGAGACTCGTGTTCCCTGTACTTTTTCGTCGTTCCCGATCTCATTCTCCCCCGAGGGGGTGGTTCCTTGCGAGGGTCGATCCGCCGTAGTCTCGCACAGTGGGGGTGAGTTTAAGGTTGAGTCGGATCCGGGTCGGTTCCCTTGTTCTTTTGTCCTCCTTTCTTCGGCTAAACCGGAGAAGCGAAGGAAGGAAGAAGTTCAGGGGTTAAAGTTGAGGAAGGTCTGGGCTGGCGTTCTTGCTCGAATGCCTCGAAACTTTGCGCGAGAGTGTTGTATTGATATTTTCCATTTAATCGACGGTTAAGTAGCGTGCACCGATATCGGTGTTCAATGATGCCCGGAAATGATATATCGTATATCGCCGACGTCTATATAATATCTAATAATTTAAATGCAATTCGCTGCCCTAAATTACTATCATTCAAGCTACGTACGGACGTGTGTGGGTGTACAGGGCCATGCGTATAACTATGGATACGCCGCGAGAGAATAGGCGCGCGTGTATATGTATACGATATACAGATTTGCAGTTACACAGACGTATGAGAATATATATCCATTGTTACGTAGACCTACGGTCGCATAGATTCATGGAAATTCACATCTATGGATGCATAGGCTTATAAATGAGTAGTTCAATGACTATAGGGATCTACGGTGTACGGAATATATATGGGAGGGGGAGCGAGAGAGTCTGCGATGGTGCCGTATCTATAAATTCATGCATTAGGCACGGATCTGTAAACGCGCGAACCGATATAATATAAAGCCGTTACACATATTACAATTTTGTATCTCAATAAAGTAACAGGAAATCATGACGAGTGTAAATTTGTGAATGCGCTGTTATACGAGCACGGATCTCATGGATATTGAAATCTGGACGTTTTCCGGGAAAACTGACGACCGCAGGAACTTTGAGCGATTTCCATTGGCGGGTCGAGTCCCGTTCGCATCTGATTAGAGCGCCTCGTTTGCCGACTTTGTTTCCCTGCTTCTTGGCGACCCGCTTCCGAGAATTCCAGCGAAACTCGAACCCAAGTTACGGGAGGTCTAGTTCGCGTGTAGGCCTGTACATCTTCTCTGTGGTCTGGATTGATATCGGGTTCTGTTGAAAACGCCTCGCGCTTGTCAGATGTAAGCGCGCCTCCAGTTTCGGCTGATGACGAATGAAATTTCGTGTCACATCATTCTTTATATAAGTTACCTGGAATTCGTTAAGTATTTATAGTATTTCTATCTCCTGTTCGTTCTGTCATTCTACAATACATGAAGAATTAATGGTTCCATCTCTACATTCCTTTATCTCGAAAATTGATTCGTACGAACACGCTGAAAATGTCCACATTTTGATCACCTCTTGGGAAAAGAAAATAATTCGGACAAATCGGGCGAGCTGTCACAAAAGCAGCGAGTCTTCCTCCGCTGCCTCCCGGCTGCCCTCTCTTTCCTCTTTGGCCCTCTCGCCCTTTTCGTCCTCGTCGCCCGGGGAGAGACTAACAGGAAAATAATACCCTGTTGATTGGCAATTTAGCTTGAGATTGCAGCGGCAAGAAGCTCCTCGTCGGCGAAAGAACGAATCAAGGCACTAAGCGAGGCGGGGCACGGGCGAGGGGGAGGGTGAGGAGAGGGTTGGAACACGGGTTCGAGGGTCGGCGAGAGGAAGCGAAGATCGAACTTGCGCACTTTATTCGTTTCGGCGCGGAACATTTGTATCCTGTGAAAAAGCGATGCATTAACTTGAATTTCTCGCCAATTTCACTGTCGAGGTAGTGTACGATATATCTTCAGACGGGAGTTATAATTTTGTGGGCCGCCAGCACGTCGAAGCTCGTTCGTGCGCGACACCTCGACGAACGCCACTGCGCGTCGCGTCGGCTCGAAACAACGTTGCCGCAAAGGAATTAGCGACAATGGGAGAACTTCAAAGGGTCGCGAGGAATCGATTAACTTTAGCCGCGATTATCGACATTATTCTTCAATTACACGCGGCCTACCGCGCTTTATCGGTACGAAGCCCGCCTGGAATATATATTGCGCCCGCTGCCTCCGCGGGGTAATTTAATCTTCTAATTTCACCGACTCGTATTTCACGCTGCCAAATCGATCACCAAAATTGTTCGCCATTGAAATCGCCCTCCCCCTCCTCCTTTTGCCGCGTCCGTCGTTGCGCCTCGGATGGAAAAATTTCGCGCCCAGGGGTCGGCCCTAACGCACGAAATTCGCGCCAGTAAATCCACTTCCAAACTGAAACGTCGATCCGTCGAAACAGCTCTCGAATCGAGCGCGCCGCGCCGCGCCGCGGCGGGGTGGGAGGGGGGATGATTAAGAAGGGATGACACCAGCGCGAGGAGAGGCAGACACAAAGAGGAGGGCGGCGTATAGATTGCCTCTTGAAGCAACAAAGTGCAGCCCTTTCAAAAGCTTCAGACGTCGAAGCTGGAAGACAGCGCTGCTAGACTTCCGCCACACTGCAGGGTTGCAGTTCGGATTTCTTCGAGGCGAAGGGAAGGCTTGCGCTTTCAATAAACCGTGTGATTCGAGCTGCAGCTGTCTTTGTTGACATTCTCGATCCGCAACGTAGCGGGGCCTTTTTCCAGCTTTATCGACAAGCTGCCTCACGGAAGTGTAAGAGAACAAACTTGACGGATCGTTACCGACTTCGTCGCGAAATCAAGGCTCCCCGATTTTATCGTCCTGTTCGCGTGCGAAGACGGGATCGCGGAGACTCGAGGGACAAAATGCCAGGCCGTTCTAAGTGGCTCTCTGTAGTTCGGGAAATGCCGGGAAGACGAGCGAAAATGTGGATCGTCGACACTCTCGCGGGCCGCGTCGAGGGGTTGGAAAATTGTCGCGTTAAAACGAGGCCGTATCGGGCGTATCGGCAATTTGCGCGCTCGGCTTATAATCCGCTCGCCGAATCTACTTCATAGCGAAATCGCGATTCGTCAGGGTAGCTCGTCGGCCGCCGGCCGCCGGCCGCCGGCCGTTGCGAGGTGTATGGATGTACGCGAGGCTGTGGTATGAGGAGCGGCCTGCCGTTACTGCCTCGATTCCATTTGTTTCTTGTCGCGGCGTGGAACGGCCGAAAATTTCGGGGCTAATTCACGCGCTTTAATCGCTCGGCTCATTTGACGCGGCGCATGAAAAACGGCTGCCGATAAATTTTGACAGTATTCTGTCCATTGCATTGCAATAATACCGGACCATATATTAGGGTGGCCGCGGGACGATGCCCATCGCGTTCGTTCGCGAGAGAAGGAGAGAGCGGCGGAAGGAGAGAGAAAGCGTCGGCGGATAGGCAGAGTCGGAAAGAGAGAGAGAGAGAGAGAACCGGGCGGGAAAGGGGGGGTGGGGCACAGGGTGGCTAGGGGCTTTCGTATAGTTTGCCGGTAACATATTACGAATTAATACCAACTGCTCCGGTGAAATATTACTGCAAAATACTGACCGTTATTTGCGCGCGCGAGCGAACGCGGCAGCACGCGCGCGCGCGCACACCTTGCACGCGAATTGCGTCGGGTCCTCGGATTTTTGTCACGCCGGTTATATCCTTTCTGAATTTACGCCGCCGCGCCCGATATTGGCGCGTTTTAAAGCGTAAAAGACGAGAGAGCGTGTTATGGCCGGGCCGGTGCCGCGTGTCACTATACAACGTAAAGCTGAACGCTAGTCCCCCACCAGCCCTCGCCACCGATGTTAACCTCCGTTCGATTGGATGTTAACTTGCATTTTGCCGGACAACATTTGCCGGCTTCGATCTGTCCGACGATACTTGGCGCATTTTGACTCAGTGATATATGGAAGCAGCCGACGTAGCGCGATAATTTTCTCGCTTCTTACTCGGCCGACGTTCGGCCAAATGGACACGTTCAAATAGAGACGTCGGTGTCTTGACAATGGCGCCATATGTAGCCCGGGTCGCAAATGGACACAGTACCAATACCCCAAGTGAACAATAGTGTAATTGGTAGCGCGGGTCCGAAATAATGAACCAGTATATCATACAGTCGTATTGTTCGTGACGCGTAATACGAAATTTGCTTACTGGATACTTGTATCAAATAAAGCTGATGTAAATGGAAATCGTACGATTGATATATTATGCAAGGCATAATTGATACTGACGCAGTATCACGTTCGACTATTAGAGCTTGCTCGCGTTAATTCTACCATCCTAATTCTATTTCGAGCAATCCGTACAAAATTCGACGCTCGCCCGCCGCGCCGGTGCGGGAGTGGTAGAATAGGAGGAATCGGAATTGGCTGTCGGCGCGCAAACAAAGACGCTCTCAAACGCGATTCTACCCCGTTGCTCTATGCGGGAGATCAATCACCATGTTTATGACATCCATCAGCGTCGAAATCGGGACAACCTCATCCTCTTCGCACTTGGGTCGGCGCACGCCATTTCCCCCGCACATTGCCATTATCGTCGGCGATCGACTTTGCCAAAATTTCGCCGCCGACATGGCGGCTACTCCAATTAAGAGCGGCGACGGCTCGAAGTCGGCGTTTGAGCAACGGCAAATCCCTGGCCCTCGCGTCGGAACGCTGGAATTCGCACGATCGCCCAGAGAGCAGAGAGAGAGAGAGAGAGAGAGAGAGGGCCGTCGTCTCGGAGTTTTGTACCCTAATGACTTTCGATGCGCGCTTAATTGGCGCGAGAAGCGAAGAAGGAGAAAAGGGAAAATAAGAAACGAGACTCTGTGCTCGGTGGGTAGTTGTTGTTGGTGGCGGTGCTGGTTGCACGGGGGTTGCGGCCAACACGGAGGGGGCGAGGAAGAAGGTATGAGAATCGCTTAGGCTTAATCAATCCGCTCGTTACGGCCCTGCCCGCCCGATTGAATAACTAACGATTTTCACGCGAGTCTCGTTAAAAATGCTTTTACGCCGATCGACGACCTTGTTGTTCTTTTCGCCACCGACCCCTCACCCACCCCCCGCCGCCGCTCGCTGCTCGTCGAGGAAAGCCACGGCGACGATGGGAAACAACCGAATATTCCCGTCAAGCGAACTGCCCGTCGCAGATTTCGATCGTCTGGAAGGGCTCTAACGTGACAGCGTGTTCCTTCCGTCCTTCCGTCCACCCTCTCTTCTCCTCACCCCTCGTCCTCGTTTTTGCGGTAAGAACAGGGATGTACGTTGGAAATGTGCGAATGAAAAATTTAAGCGCGTCACGTTCTTATCGAACCTCTAACGGTGTACCGGCGGCAGAGGAAAGGGGACGCACGAGACGGAGCGGCGTGGCGGTATATATCGATTCGAAAAAATTGCGGAATCACTTAACGAGCGTGATATCGCGAAGTTGTAACGACGAGATGACGTGGACGTTCGCGGTGTGTGATACGGAGGGGGTCACGCTAAGTGGAAAACTTGTACGTGTTTCAACTGCGGAAGATAGATCTACCGGCGGCGGGGCGTGCGGCGTCGCACGTTTCAACTCTCTCTCTCTCTCTCTCTCTCTCTCTCTCTTTCTCTCTCTCTCTCTTTCGATTCCGAAAGGAAAACAGTGCGTTTGCGGGTTTTGCCGCGCTCCTGTCGTTCGCCCGGTTGTTTTAACGTTTTATCCACAGGCCGCGGGGGCGGTTTTTCGATCGCAATTAATAAGGGCTAATTTGTGCGTCGAAATTTGTATTGCAAATCCTTCGATGGCCGGTAGTGGCCCGGCGCCACGCGACCGCTTTAAATAATTAAAGTGCGGCGGGAGTGAGGAAAAAAAAAATTCGCCTACTTAAATCATGCAAATAAATTAGCGGCGCATAAATATAAATCACCGTGCGCCGCGCTTTGCCAGGGGTGGTGAGGTAGGGGGAGGGGGGTAGGGTGCGCTCGGAAATACCGCGACTCGTTTGCATTTATATATATATATATATGTAATTTAATTCGAAATTTAATTTAAAATAATCAGTCGGCATTGCGCCAGCCGCGCGATAACTTGCGCCGAACGACATGGCGCTGCGGAAAAACGACGCTAAGCGTCGGCGATCTCTATTCGTGGATGAATCGACGCCGTCGTGGACAAATTACGCTCGCAGGCACGCCGCTGTACATCGTCCGGGTGCAATTTTTCAATTTACGTTATCTCCTTTTCCGCAGCGATCCGTCACGACGTTCGCGTTTTTACTCGATAACATTAACCAATGAGAGATCGTGCATTAAAGCAAATCCGACCGCACTACGAAATTGCAGTAACGAAGGCATTTAATTGCGCAAATCTTTGCAAGCCTTCCAATTAGATGCTCTCACCATGCAACGATCAGTGCTCGAACTGAAACGCAGCCCTTGCCGATCACGGATCCTTGAGGAGAAAAAGAAAAACAAGGCACGGAAATCCGATTCGCATAATGATCCGCGTAGGCCGCGCGAAAGAAAGGCGTTAAATTATCGGATTCGGAAGGTGTGATTTCAATTCGCTGGGACGCGCTCCCGGCGCGGGCAACGGGATCCAGTAATTATTACTAAACAAACTCATTAAACCGGGACGATCTGGCCCCGGCTAAACGTCGACCACGCGTGAAACTTTGATCATCCCCGCGAATCGACTGTAGCCGATCGCGCGCGATCCCCACGGCAGATGCTGACATTAAATTACCGCATCGGTAAGCGTGTCATCCGCCAATTAAACGGCTGCTATTTTCTGCGCCCGAAATTGATAATCGCGATTAAAAGCGGAAGTGCCGAGTGACACGTGTGAAACCGTGCGCCACTGTCGGCGACGCCGGCATTCCCCTCCCTCGCTCGCTCGCTCGCTCTTGCTCCCGCACTCTCGCGGCAAGAACGCAATTAATAGCTTTTTCCGGCGGACAGCCTGACGAAACGACGGAAACGTCCGTTTCTTTATCCGCGGAGACGCACGCCAATTATCGAAAATGTCGTCGACTGCTGCCTTCTTCATTTGCGGACCTCTTTTCTTCCCGTCATGTCGCGGTCGACGTCATAATAGACAGTTTATTCGGCCGGCGGGTGGAAGTCATTGTTTCGATAGATTAACTTTCACAGAGGCGCGCGCGCGTGCGCTCGTTCCGCCGTATGCATATTTCATTTCTCGTTTATACCTCTAATTACGTGGAACTTTTTTTCCCTCCCCTCCGCTCCCCTCCCCATCGAACCGCGTTTAATGGTAATTTTTTCAATTTTCGTCGCACGACGCAGGATCGATTCGATAGCTGTTAGATCGATACGTTACGCCTCTCGATCCTGATTTTCCGTTTTTCGACCTGTGTCCCGGCGATCGGTCAGCCTTCACAATGCTGGTCAAACCTAACGATTAGGATTCACTCGAGGCCCCGCATTCGCGCTAACCCACTGCCACGGACCAATCTATCCTACCATCCGTCGATCGACCGATAGAGTTCTACTATTGTTACTCGCCGCCGTCCACGAAGAAATATACTGTAACTGCAGAACAGGATACAACCCCTGACGACCGCAGCGTCCAGCGTGTCGATCCTCGCGTCTGGGAACCCCGGCTCGTCGACCCTCGCCTCGCGTAATATTTTTTCATTGAGCTATTTAGCGGGCGCGCGACAAGCTGGAGGACAGCTCGACGACCCCGCCGGAGACGTGGCAGAGAAAGCTAGCCACCCGCGTCAGACGACGTGATGGACACGTACTCGGCAGGTGGTTTATTCCTGATCAGGTGTGAGGGCCCGCCCCAGCGAATACCATCATCCTCTCTGCCTCGGTCTGCGTCGGTCGCTTCGATTAAGCGAAATTATTAACGCGACGCTCGATAAACTAATTTTCATTTCTGATATTTTAGCCAATTATGAAATGTAATTATTTTCGCGCCGCGCCGCCGTTTTAATATCGCGCCGTGGTATTGGTGCCCTTCCACCCCACCCCGTCTCCCTTTCTCTCCCTATCTCTCTTTCTCTCTCTTTCTCTCTCTCTCTCTGTTTCTCTGGCTATTTTCGTCTGTCTCTTTCCATCGGTCGCGTGTTCTCTGGTGCAACTCTCCAACACCACCACCACCACCACCTCATGGCTACCCTCCCCCCGCTGCAGAGACGACGGCACACCCGCGGCAGGCCGAATGGCGCGCGTTGGCGGTGGTGGTGGTGTCACTAAATGCAGAATGACAATTTGCAGGTCAGCGAGCGACGTGCGCAGCTCTCTGTATTCGTATTGCGCCCGTTGGGGTGTCATAGGCAAAGAATGTCCGTACTCTTCGCTGGGTCGATGTCGAAGGAATGGATCGAGGAAATAGCAGCATTCGCGATAGAATAATGAAACCATAGAGAAGTCGGAGAGAGAGTTAGTTCCGTCGAGCGATACACGAGACTGCACGATAGGTGGCGATGAAAAAATGAAATTTCGCAAAAATTGTCGAGCGGCCAGATCGATTACACGCTGAAGCGCCGAAGAAGGGAAAGAGGGAAGAAAAAGAATGCGCGACACGAATTATTGGCCGTCGAACGCGGGGAAAGAAGTGCGCGTTAAACATGCAGCAGTTAAAGAGTGGAAACGGGCACGATGGAAGGGAGTAGGCGAAGGGTAGCGGCGGAGGGACTGCGCGAGAAATAGAGTAAAACGGAAATTCGCCGCGATCACATTATCAATTACTTAAGCGACGCGCTCGTTCCTCCGACGAAACAGGCAAAAAAAGGAAAATCATTACCGCGCTTGGATCTGGGAGGAATGAAAAAGAAATATTCAGCGCCGCGCCGGATAGTCCTCTCGTGTCGCGCAGAAAGGAGGGAAGGTAAGGGGAGGTGTGGGGGCGAGTTCGAAAAAAAAGGAGCGGGCAAAAAGGGTAGTGTGTCCGTCGGCGGATAAATCGAAATGAATTTAATATGGTCGCCGCGCGGTATACGTCGGCACAGCCGTCAGGTGCTCCTTTACTTTTTGGAAATCATATCCCGAGACCCCCATCGTCGGCGCGAGTGAGATGGCGAACTAGAGCGGGAAGCCCTTTCACAAGCGGAAGTTTGCAATGGTAATTCGCGGCCGCGCTGTGGTTAAAAAAAAAAACGCCCACGCATGGCGGGATGAAAGGGGGTGGGTGGAGCAGGGGTGGATGAGAGAGGATCGGAGTGTCGACGGGCAGGGGAGGAGTAGGTTGAAAAAGGGTGCGCTGGGGGAGTGGGGGTGGAGGAGGAGAGGTGAGGCACGCAAGCCATCGATCACGAGTCTGTTTACCGATTTTTCCACAGGCGCCATGTGGATATTTGTAATTACAGAACCGAAGCGGCCACGAGCAATTTTTATTCGCCCATTCCGAACGACGATTTTTAATTTCGAGTAATGAAGCGCCACTGGCCCCGCCGCTGTTGATATTCGTTATTAATTTTTAATCGCCGGTGCCGTTGAGCCCAGACGTCGAATAATGTCTCGCGGCGAAAATTCGCGGAAAAAAAACGAGCGCCTCCCCTTTAACCGCCCCCTTCCCTCGTTTTTTTTCCCGCTCACCCTCACCTGTCTGTCTGTCTTCTTCATTCACATGCATTAAGTTTATTTGTCTCTGTTCTCTCGCTCTTTCTCTCTCTCTCTCTCTCGCTCTCTGTGTCTGCTGTGTTCTCTGTCTTGCTCAGGTTCTCTTTTCTCACTTCCCACGGAGCACCTCTTGTCTCTCGATTATTTCTCCGTCCGCGTTCGTTCGCGAATTTCCGCCGTACTTAACCGGTAATTCCCTGTTCGTTTCCCTTGCCAGAGAATGTCCCTCCTCGCGCGCTTTTTTTCCCTCATTTTAATTAGCCCGCGCTCTATTTACCGGGTGGAAGGCACGCGCCCGTCGCGGTTTTGTCGGCGAATCAAAACGAAATCAAGCTGGCAAGATAAACGTTTCGCTGTCGGGTCCATGCATATTAATTTTAAGCCACGAAAAAGCAAGCTCTACGTCCTCTCCCCCTCTCTTTCTCTCTCTCTCTCTCTCTCTCTTTCTGCTGCCTTCACCCCGCTGCCTCTCGCCCTCAATCTGGTCTGGCTAGTTCTCTCTCTCTCTCTCCCTTTCCCGCTCTCTCTCTCTCTCTCTCTCCTCTCCTCTCCTCTCTTCACCTCTCGCTCTGTCCATCACTCATTCGCTCGCAGCGGCTAAAACGCAAAACAAGGCAATCCGTACGATCGACAAACCGTCCGGAAACGATTATTTTTCGATCGGCCGACTTTGAGTGTAAAAACGGCGCGCGATTACAAATTAATGCACCCGGTCGACCAGAAAAAATAGAGACATTCATCGATCAGCCCCGACCACCGGCTTCGGCCCCTTCTCTCTCTCCCTCCTCCCACCGCCCTTCTACCTTTTCCACTCTCTTCTTCCTTTTTCCGCTCCCTTGCTCACAATACACGGCCGCACTTCGACACAGACACGCGGCAGCTCGCTCGCCCGCTCGCTCGCGTCCGATATTCGCGCGAATTAAAAAAAACATTATTCTTTAGAATTATCCGCGGTAACTACAATTCGTTCGGTGCTACCGCCATCGGCCGGTTGCGCTGGTACGAAAAATAAATGATCGCCATTCTCCGAGCCCATTGAACATCGAGCGTAATGAAAAATTAACGCGCGATACGTGTTCCCTTTCTTCTCCTTTTTTTCCCCGCCGCCCCCACCCCCGTCCTCGGGCCGACGCGCGTGACGTCATTCGTCAAGAGAGTTCCGCCGGTTTCGGGCCAATTTCGAGGAAATCGACCCCAACGCCCACCCATTTCGCCTTTTTACGCGTAATTACCCGGCTTGCAATAACACACCCATTGTCAGATATCATAACGCATCAGCGACACCCCAAATAATCGGTGATCAAAAAACGCGCCGGGCGGCCAGTGGGGGGGTGGGAAAAAATGGCAGGGCGAAACAAAACGAAAAAAAAAAAAAATTGGAAAGCGGGGAAAAAAAGGTTATCGGTCGGAATATTTTTTCATCCTAACCCGCGGCCGCCACCGTAATGATCCGCGGTTGTGTAACAAGCCGCGACGTAACGATCTATGTCAGAGAGTAATATCCACCGGCAATGATCGCGGCACACGATAGTGCTCGCTAGGAGCCGCCCTGATAATCGTAGTTACAACAAACCGCGCGACAAAGATCAGCGTTGTAATAATCCAATCTATAATTGCGCTATATCCGGCCCCGGTCCTACGATAATCGACGTTACAATGAGCTATAGACCGAGCAACCTATATCCAATCGGTATTATAACGTGCTGCACCGCACTAATGTTATCTGTAATTATACTATTCGTATCTGTGTCACAATAATCGACATCACAATTATCCGTGCCTCCATGATCTACACTGACGACGATCTCGGTCGCGGGGATTAATCAATCTCTTATATCTCGCGGCCGCTTGATACGAGTGTCACAGTGTTGCATTTTATGCACCTACATTGTTATTCTCTGCTGCGGTACAAATACCATCAGCGAATCTAAATTCCATCCTTGGCCGAGAAAAAAAAAACACCCGTCTCCCGTCGATATATTTGCGCGAATCAGCTTCCTCTAAATCGAGACCTGGAGGGGTGCGAGAGAGGGGAGGGGGGAGGAGGGACGTTTTCCTGCGCGAACGAAAAATGAGACCAATTTCGGTCGAGAGCGGACAATAGAGCGGAGGTCATCGGTGACGACGACAACGACTACGACGAGGACAACAACGACGACGTCGGGCGTCGGAGAGACGATGTCACCGTCGGGAAAGGGGTGGAGAGGACAGGAAGAGAAGGAAGAGGGGCAGAGGGGGATGGGAATCTCGGCTTCAAGTATTTCGCTCTTTGATGTGCGACCTGCCCCAAACTCGGCAGCCCATGCCACCCTTTCCAAGTGGCTCAGCCGGCTTCAAAGAAAGTGCCTTGGGACGACCTCTCTCTCTCTCTCTCTCCCCCCTCTCTCGCTTTTCTCTCTTCTTCTCACTCCTTCTATCACTACCACTACTACTTACTGCTCGCACTACCCACGTCGTCGCACGATGCTCAGTATTACACTGCCTGCTAGCTAACTTTCTTTCGAGAGTTGAGTTTCCGACGTTTTCAAAAAGAAGAGAGCGCACGCGCTCTGCAGCGTCCTTCGGAGGGGAGGAGATGGAGAAGAAACTAACCCCGACTGACGAGGGCGGAAAGTTGGGCCGAATTATTCTTTAGCGGGCCTTGGGGTCCTTTATACCTCGGCTACCGGTTGCGATGCGCGCGGATTTCAAGAAGAACGGAGACAGAGAGGAAAAGTGGGCGGGCGTCGGCAGAGGGAAAGAGAGTTGAGAGGTTTTGCGGCAAGTGCTTGTAAGGAAACTATTATGAAACTATAAAGCAGTATTAGCCGGGGCTAATAAAAACTATCCGCCCGCGCTTCCTTTTGATCTTATTAAAGATTCTTCGGAGTCACTTCTGCCAAGACTCGGCGAGGCGCGCGCGAGATTAAAATTTCCTACGGCACGCGCGACCGGCGAAGGAAATTCCTCGAGCACAGCGGCAACCCCGTGCTCGAATATGTCGTCGTGGAGAACAATAAGCAGTGTCTGTGGGACGCAGAACGGAAGGCGGAAAAACGCGTTGGCAGAAATTTTCGCGAACTGTTTAAGGGAGACGTCGCGTCACGTACGTACATGCCGTGCGACATGGGAAGGACAGGATAGAGGAGGCACGTGAATGCTGGTGGGGGGTGGAGACGAAATCAAGGGGTGAGGGTGTGTACGCGAGGCTGGCGGATGGTGGTAGCGCGGCAGCTTTTCCGGACTATTCTACACGCAATTTCGTGTTTAATATCCGAAATAACTCGACTTCCTCTTCTGCACCCGCGCTTGCCTGCAGGCCCGCGATCACGTATTGGTCGATGCAATGAGATAGCGCTCGTTCGTTTCGAGCCTCGCTCATTCCCCTTCACGTTCGCCCCCGTCTCTGTCCACCACATCCACCCCTCCCGTGCCCTCGCTCATCCTCGTCGCCACCTGTGCGCAAATGCCGCACACGAAACGATTTTTCTTCCCACTTTAATGTTATTCGTATTGCGTAAAGCTTCTAAGAAGTACGGTCTACCCTGCCTGCCACCTGTAGAGGCACACTGCTCTTACGAGAGATACACGTAATTGTACGTAATCAAAAATCTTGAATTCCTTGCCGGTTGCCCATTTGGTAATGACCCCCTCCTCCCGAATATTTCGTCGTCGGGATCAGAACGACGATCTCTGCCGTTCGTTTCTTCCCTGGTCGGCGTTTTTTCGGCTCGCAAGAGCCAACTGCCGAATCACCTGTTCCTCAGGACACCTGTGCAGTCGCTGTGCCGGGGAACATTTTTACTCGCGGCGTCGTTGAATCGGACACACTTGAAACAGTCACTATTGTCTATATTATAGAGGAGTCAGACTGATCTCAGACGAAGAGTCTATGACGAAGTTATCATTAGTATCATTACAATTTCATTGAAGACGCCTCACTCGAACCCCGTTTGCCGATGGCAGCCATTTACAATTTTACAATTAACCCCGGAGGGACGAGGTATTACAATCTCCTTACCGAAAACAATGACACGGGCAGAAATAATACGATTCGCCGACTAGTGGGTGCCATTGAAATGCATTCGCGGCTGATTATTTTTTTCTCTCTCTTTCTCCCGACGTCTCTCGACGAGAACAATTACGTCCCCGCACGGCGCTGAAATGCGAAAGAAAACGGGATCCGTATATTAGCCTGCTGATGCAGATTCGTTTTGGGGAAGGGTGGTTGCGCGTTGCGATCAATGTGACGGGGTGTCTGAGAATGCCACTTAGTTACAGTCTGGCCTCATACGTCCTCCCTTTCTCATTCTCTCTCCCTCTCCCTTTCTCTCTCTCTCTCTCTCTCCCTCGACACGCGAACACGACACGACAGACGCACATACGTCCCACGGGATTCAGAGACGGCACGACAAGCGAAACAGGGTAGTTTCGCCTTCCGCGAGTAGTCACGCACATTCCTGAAGTGTGCGCTCTCGAGCACTCAGTTCGTTCCGCTCGACACTTTTCCGCGCCACTCGAATCGCTCGGCGATCAACGGCGTCGGGGGAAAACGGGCGCAGGAAGAATATGAGTCGTTGCCGTGAATTTTGAATAGCCCCCGGGGTTGACGCCTAGTCGCTGTACAATGCTCGTAACTTCCAATCTTCTCTCCCGCGCGCCGATTGTACGGAAACGCTTTCGCGGAAAGGGTGGCCCTGTCGGGTTAATGCCTGTCGCGTGAGTTTTGGCAGTATCGCCGGCCGCTGGGCTTTCGACGAAAACGATGCTGTGCGTGCGCGCGTGTGTGTATGCGTACGTTCGAGGATCGGTTCGACGAGAAGAGACGTCGCTCCGTTTTCTACTCCAGAGCGAACGGTATTAATACCATTGTCAAGAGTACGCGCGTCACACGTGTAATTGTCGTAAATCTTCATGAGACTCCTTATGCATATAAGATCGCCTCGGCGTACATTTAGATTATGTCATAAATTCTGTCTTGCGTCCTTTCTTCCGTCGCAATCGACGTAACCGTCAGAGGCATCGAACGTGGCAATATTCCGCGTATATATCATAAAGCGTACGAGCCGCAGAATCGATAATTCAATCCTATACGGGCGTGCAGTATTTATATAGACCGTAAACGGAGTTCCGAGTAGAGCGGGCAGAAGAAAAGCATCGGCGGTAAGAGTCATTTATCGCAGTCGAACATCACGCCAGTCGAACCACTTGCCCATGGACTGGGAGAGTAATGCCACGTGAACGATCGCGGAAGATTATTAAGTAAGGGCGAGAGGGAGAGAGTCTTGCCTTGTCCGACATCGAGCCTCGCTAGACTCCGGTAGCTCTAACCTGGTCGAGTTAAGCGAATAAAAAGCCTTCTACGCGGCTCCTCTCGGCGATAAACTCTCGCAACGAACGGCCCTAACGTCGTTTAGTCTCGAGGATGCCCCACGAAGAAGGAACTCTCAATGACTCATCAAGGACCAGTCTTACGAGGCGGCATAACCGGTCTCCATCGGCTCATTCGCCTCATCCTTCTTCCCATCCTTCTTCTCATCTCCCCTCTAATGACCGGCCGATGAAACTTTTAGCGCGCCGTCGCGTCGTGGGGGCGAAAGTTTAGCGGATCTCGCGCCTCTTTCGAAATTTCACCCCGCATTCCGCGCTCACGGCACCTTTTCCGTCGCCTCTCGTTCCGCGTCTGCCGTAGGAACACGGTCAATACCATCGCCACGACCCCTCCTCATCGAGGGACAACTGATTCCGCTTCAATAACATTATATCTATTAGCAGGCACTCGATACTATTAATAATTAATCACGAGCTAATATTCCGCATTTGGCCGGGCTCATTTCGCCCATCTCGTACCTCAACCACCCCCCCCCCCTACCTCTCTCTCACTCTCTCTCTCCTCTTCTGTTCTCTGCGTCTCTCTGTCTCTAGCCAACCGCCGCAAGTTCGAATTTCGTCGTCTGTCTCGCTCGTGTAACTCACACCCCCGCGCACTACCCTTTCAGCACCCCTCGTCGACCCTCGTGTCCGACACTGCCGTTACTCTAGGCTCGATCTAGGAGGAGTGGATGTGCGGAATGCCCGGAAAATACGTACCCGCCGGCCATTACGACGTATCGACGCGTGTATGTGAGATACGCGCGGCTGCCTATGCAACGTTTCGCGCGCGCGTGTGTCTGGGCGCGGGCATGATTATAATTACACGTACGTGTTACACGGCTCGCCGCTACCGTGTGTCGTCCGAAATAATATTGGTTTCCAGAATCCGCGATCAAAGATACAAAGCGACGGCACGCCCCACCCGGATTACGTTGCTTTAATTAATTACTTGTCCCTTCTTTGCACATCGCTAACGGTGTCTTCGCAACGCTTCGCATGCCACTTTCGCCGTGGTGCTCGGCCATGTCTTTCTCTAACGGGGAAGTGTGACGATTGATGCTCTGATAAAATGAAAACAAATCTAGTATAATTTAAGAATTTTTAACGGAAGCATGACAGAAAGCTGTAGAAATGGACATACTACAATTTTTCTATCGGTCGCGGTAATATCGTTTTACGTAATAGGAAAGCAAGTTCGCGATGTTGGCGTCTTGTCAGGGACACCGATCACAGCGCAACGACAGTTCTATAGCAAGTGCAACCGTCTGGCGTTTATCCATTTTCGGAAAATAGAGGAACGAGTGTCATTCGGTGGGCTGACAAAACGAACAATCCACCCGTCGGACCCTGGTGCACGTGGCACGTCAAACCGGTGCGGCCCTCTCTTTTAATCGGCCAGCGTACATGATCTGAACAGTGCGAGATACTTTGCAACATTTCGCAACGTGATGTAACAATGCCCGTGCAACGTGAATGAATTGATAATCGCTAAAGCATCACGTGCGCAGGGTGGCAAACCAAACTTAATCGATGTCAATTGGTTCTTTGTGACGTGCGATGTAATATGCGAAATAATACCGAACACAGCATATGCGATTAATGCGTTCTATAAATACATGGGACATAGTTTTTATATCAATTCTCGTTTCCATCGTCAGTACCTGAGCATAACTATCGGTACAGTGCTTTTAAAATGCAAACTTCATCGAATGTGGCACGTTTGCATGTTTGCCAGGACCTTGCGCAGAATCGCTTCTTCAGTACCAGCAGCACTCCGTGCTAGAGAAACTTGACATTGCGTCCCAAATTGCACCTCTTAACGGACTCTAAATAATTCCTACCTATTTTTAACCCCTTCATGTTCCCTAATACGCGGTGACATTTGAATGAACTATGTGTCATTCGCGAACAACCCGAATAGTTCTATTTTCATTCTACTTTCGTCGCACGCGCGAGTGTGAATCAGTTTTTCCATTCTCCCAATGAAATTGAATGCGACCTCGATAAGTCGATTAGGAAGCGGTGACGTTCGATGGCTAATGAATGCGCTCCGAATTTGCTCGATTCCGCTCTCATTGAATGAGTGAGTCTAAAAATCAGCAAACGCCCTCACCGACCGCACGCGTACGGAAATACACGGCTTAATCCATTGGCGACCATAAGCGCGTTGGAACGCTGTGATGGGACCGTCCCAAAGCGCCGTAAGCGTACTGACACGCGACCCGGAATTACGGGAATTGCGGACAGCTTTGAATCGTTTTGTCATAATACATGTACGAAGATGCACTCACAATCTCGCTAACCAGCAGAAAGTGTGCATGCAAGTCGAGTAATGTCTTTTTGTGTATACCTCGGAGTTCATTTAATGAAAGTAGGACATTTAACGAAATATGATAGATTTCATCGCGTTAACAGTACAAAGCCATCCTCGACCCAAACGTACTTTCCTTCCGCGCACGCGGATTCACATCATACGATAGACGTACATACGACATACGGCGTACGCATTTTCGACGTTTACGCGTACGATAATGTCTGAGCGAGGCAACGCTCTCCTTCGATCAGAGCGAACCCTCACCCTTCGATGCTCCGGGCGCATCCCGACGTCGTTTGCATCCGACAAGGTGCATGCGACGTCAGTCGAAAGATGGATCGCGTCAGAGTGTTGTCGCAACGTGTTGCAACGTGCATGGCACGATGGCTGACAACAACGAACGGGCTACGGGGAGGCAGAAAGAGAACGAGGGAGGATAGACAGAGATAAAGGGAGGGAGGGAGACAGAGAAAGAGAGAGAGAAGAGCTAACTCGTCGCTCGGGGTGACGCCACGTGCGCAGGGCAGCAAATCGAAACGACCTCTCGTCTCCCTTTGGTAAGAGAGAATGAGGAGAGAGAGAGAGGGAGAGTGTCTCTCGGTCGATGGCGCTCTACTCTCGGATACTCTCGGAAAAGGAGCCACCGAGTCGGAGTTGGACTAGAGGCGCGCCGGTTATATTCCTGGCGAAAACACCTGTGGCTCCGCTCGTTAGATACCCGCGACTTTTCCGAAGATATAGACGGAACTCGTCCGACACTTCTCTCCCTTCATTGTGGCGTTCGCCGTCGCGAGAGGAATAGAGATATCTGTACGGATTTAGTCCGAACACTCTCCTAGCCCCAATACATTTCCATCGATTTCGCGTTTATTGGGATCGTCCAATCTTTTAGCGCGACCTGAATACGATTTTCTGTTTATACATTGTGTTTTTTTTTTTCTATCGGCGCTTGCGTGTTAGGTACTGAGGATATCTTACGTTTCGTGGGATAATAATGTTTCCGGTGACGATTGATTTTCCGTGTGACGCAGGAACAGACTCGGCGACCCTGTTGAGTGTGCCTTTCGACGTGTGTCGGCTGTCTGACTATGTCACGTATCTTTCTACTTGAACTGAAGTTCCGTCGCGCTTAACTTCACCGCCGCCGTTGCTCGATGTCGCGATGAGAATGCAGGCGCCTATCAATAATCGCGGATGTACGCACATACTACTTTCGCGATACTCGACGTATCTTTCCACGGCGCGTAAAAATGCTCGCGAAATCCCATCGACGTTCGCTCCTCCCGTGAAGCATACAAATACGTCGATAAATATCCTGTCTCATGACGTCGCTCACAGACAAGAAGTAAGATCGCGCGAGGCGCGCTTCGATTTTCCGCGAATTGAAAGAGACGCTTTCTACTGTCGCCAGAGGCAGACAGAGAGCGAGAGAGGACACGGGTAATGTCAGGATTGCAGCAACACGTCGCGAGGATATCCTATTACGATTCCGGTCGGCGTACTCGACAAAAGACGACGATTCTCCCTCGGCATTCCTCCTCCCTCTCCCGTTCTCATCATCGCTCGGTGCCACGAGAGCCCTTCAATCGCGAAGCGCGCTGACAAGAAAGGATCCTGATGGATCGAAGGGTTAATCGACGTTAACGCGATTACCCTCTCGGAATGTCGATGGCGCTGCCGGGTAACAAGATCACGGTCGTAAATTCGGTCCGCGGCAAACGTCGGGCAAACTACGTCGAAAGCGCGGCGGCAGTCGGGGTGGCGGTACTGATGGCGGCGGTGGTGGTGGTGGTGGTGGTGGTGGTGGTGGTGGTGGCGTTGGTGGTGGTGGCGTTGGTGGTGATGCCAACGGTGCTGGTGGGTCTCGAGATGCTAAATCCGTAACGCGCCGCGCGGTCCCATCCGCGGCGTGGAAAATCAATCCTTCGATCAAAGAGCGCTGCTTCCAGCGGTGATAGATCCATCTATTACGATGGATAGACTCCGCGTGCAGGTGAGAGGGAGTGAGAGAAAACGGAGGGCGAAAGAGATTCGTACGACGAGAGGGAAGGTAAATGACAGAACTCGTGGAAAGAGTGAGAGAGTGAGAGAGAGAGAGCGGGAGAGGGACGCAGACGAATCGGCAGACAGAGAGGACGCCACGTAGAAACGTGCTCGTAGTTCGAAGCTATGTTAACGTACGTTAGCGCCAAACCCGTTGGTTGTAGAGCCGAGGCCCAGGGCTGTATCTAGGCACGGTCCTAGGCCGGTTCGCAGAGATACCGGCCGCTAATGCGCCGGAATAGATTAATACTGACCAATAGGAACGCCGATCGAACGGCCTGGAGCACATTACTCAATTATTTACGCTTCATTAAGTATATATCCAATGCCGCCGAGTGTACCGCGCGCGCTTCACCGACGTGGAGAGGAGGCCGACGATGAGGATGAGAAGGACGAAGAGAGAGAGTGAGTGGACGTAGGGAGGCTGCTACGCTCGTTCCCAACCCTCTCCTACCACCACTCCCGACCATCTTCCCATCTCGCTCGAACCAGCTACGCGAGCGTTTCGTCTCCATGCGTGGGTAGACGCGAGAATGTTGGACGAACGAGTGTGCGTCGTACGTGTGCTGCCTGAAAGCGTGTGCGTATGTACCGCGGTTGTACATAATGTATGAGAGCGTGTTGGTAGGTAAGCGACCACCCCTAGCTCACCGAGGTCTAACTTAATTATTCGAGAAATTCAGCGATCCATTCCTGCACCCTCCCGTTCTCTCTCTCTCTCTCTCTCTCTCACTCTCTCTCTTGATTTCTCTCCCGGTCTCTCTCAATCTATGTTTCTCTCTCCCCTGTCTCTACTACCGACCACCCCTCGCACCCCTTCACACACCCTCTGTCTGTCTCTCTTCCTCTTTGTCTGTCTGCCAGATTCTCTCTGTCACGCTGACAGTATTCCCGTTTTCCTCCTAAACCGCTGGACGTGAGCGGAATCGATCCTCGAGGTAGCCTCGAATATTGTACGAATGATCTAACGAATGATCGATACCCGATTACTCCCGCGCTTAAACGATGTAATTATCCCCGTAAACGATTTTTCTGACCAGTTTTCTCTGTTTTGTTTCAGGTGAGTGTCCAGCGTCCTGCATCGCCGGCTTTGAATAATTTGCCGTGCTCGTGAGTACGACTTTTGAGAAAGCATAATTCGGCGTCGGGGCGGTTCGTGAAATTTGTCTACCTTTTTCCGCGAGTCAGGGCTTGTCAACGTACGTATGATCGACGAGCAGAATTAACAATATCTGTCATCAACCATTCCGACCGGTCTTCGACGAGATCTTCTTCCTCGCGCTGCACGGCTGAAACATTCAGTGCTACTAATTCGAGTGAATGTCGATCCGCACAGTTACTGTCGCCGCGCCGAATAAACGGACATTCTTATTACAATTACCATTTATGATGGACGACAGGGCAAACACGAAAAAATTCGCAACGGACGAGGCAGCCGAGGACATACGCCGAACTGACAAGGATCTTGAAAATTTGATCGTCGCACCTTCCGAAAATAATGTCCCCGTTGCGAAGCCCCCTCCGATTACGTATGGACAATCGCATCGTACAAATTACATACATCAGTCCCAACAAAAATGGCCGCTCCGATCAGTTCTCTGACAACTTGCCATAAAGACAAATAAACGAAATACTTTTGCCCGCGATTCGCACATATTCGGTCAGCGCAAGAGACTGATTGTGAGAACTCGATGACGCGGAAGGTAATGAAGTCGGTTAAAAATGGGGAAGTAGTTGAGCGTGGTCAGGAATTTTAATAAGTCGCGGCCGCAAGGAATGAGGAGAGGGAGGAGGGGGGGGGGGGGGGTCGAAGAAAGGACTCTCGACTGACGTGGGAGGACCCGGAGACGAGGATATTAACACTGGGGAAAAGTGGGAATCGAAGTAACGAGGCGCGTTACCGCACGGTGCCGAGGGCTGCGTGCCACCTGCGGTAAACCCGGCCATTATCCTTCCGGCGCTGTGCGGTATGCCGCTCGGTGCAAAACTCCCGCCGACGTGGCGTCGAGGCGTCGCCGTCGTGTGACGTCTGCTTCGTTCGAATAGCGGCGCAATTTGAACGCTTCCGCCGTGATTTTCTCGTGTCGTCTAGCTGCAGTTCCTACGACGTTCGTATTGTCCTGACTATTTTGATATCCTTAGAAAGTTAGTTTCCTAATTGGGTCTTGTTTCAATTGTCAGCGATGCAATATTGAGATATGAACGGTGTTTGGTCGGAGTAACGGCACCTTTCTAAAAGAAATCGCAGCCGCTCTTCGACGGTGCTTAAATATAATAGATTCAGCGCACTTGTTAGTCGAAATGAATCATACTCATTTACCAGCTATATTACTTGGGCTTCAGCCGTAGGCCTGAAAAAAAAAAGTCATTAAACTTAATGGTACTATACGTATGCGATACATCATTCATGAGTTACGACGCATTACGAGCGTTCAGCACAATGTTCACCTAGACCGCGCAACAGATCCAATGCAAACGACCGAACAGAAGTACACTAAAACACGTGCCGAAGATCGTTCGCGGTAGAACTGACATCATCCAGGCTGGGCACGACGGTGCCGGGCGTTGCGTACGTGTTGGTCCGGGCGTGTTGCACGTGTGTGCACACGTCGCCCCACCGGAGCAGATAGATCGTCGGCCACGATAGCGTCTGTAGAGACTTTAATTATCATCGCGTACGGACTATTTATATGCCAGGAAGCACTTAAATAATATTTCTTCACGTCGAAACGGCCGCGGCGGGGTGTGCGAGGGAGAGGAGGAGCGAAACTGCGACGAGGAAGGAGGGCGGCGATACGTTCAACGAAACAAGGGAAAGGAGAGAGGAGATGGGAACGGGATATTACGAACGCTCGCTACCGAAGGTTTCTGATCCACCCAACTGATAGGCAACGCTCATCGTCCGTTTCTGTATTCTATACCCACCCCGTTCCCTCGTACCGATGCATCGAGTACGCGTGTGCGTCCCGGTGTGGGCGGAATCGACCTTTATCGGCCGGAAGTCAAAAACAATATGCGCGAAAAATGCTCTCCCAGGAGAGAGAGAGAGAGAGAGAGAGCCCGGCCAGTCACGATTTATACCGCGCGTCGAGCTCGCTGCCTCTTCCGGCACGTCGCCTTCCGCCGATTTGTAACTTCGAGGCACCACCTCTTTCTCGCTCCCGCGCGCCCCGAAAATTGCGAGCTGGCTCGCGTTACGAAGCGTGCCGCGCCGGATCGGCCCTTATCGAGCAGAAATCAGAGAGTGCCTCAAGATTTACGCTTCAACGTCCACCAGCCTACTCGTCCGGAGCGACCTAATTTTTGTCTCGCTCAATATCACGCTTCGTTCGTATTAACAGCAAGTTCGGATTCTGACGCGTATTCAGCTCGACCGCCGACGTTTCTATACTGAAAACACGTGTTCGGCCTGACGCGGAAAATCGCGATGCATTACCGGGCCGCATCAACAGCGTGCACACAGTAGGTCGGGAAGATAAATTGGCGGGGGACGGGGCGCGAGGCAAGGAATCGCTCTAGCCATCACGTAGGCGGCCGCCGGCAAGAAAGACTGATACGATCCTCAGCTGGACATCGGACAACGGACGCCTTCTATTTGCCCGCCGCCGACACATATCGCTCGCTCAGCCTCCATCCTTCATCGAATAATTCTTCCCGCGACTTCTCGCGACCCCACGCGTGGCGAGCGACCAAGAACACCCGCCTCGATCCCGTGGGATCGCGCCGTGGCCCCCGATCGATAGATCGGTTGTTGGTGGCTCGTCGTCGGCGCAATTAGCTCGGGCACGGGCGAAGGTGCCCGCGGACATTACGCTGGCTCAGAAACGAGCCCCGACACCTATTAAAGGCGGAGCACGTCACGGTAATAGCCACAACACCATTAGCGTGAGAGCAGACACAGAGAGAGAGAGAGTGAGAGAGGGGGGGGGGGGGGAGAACGGAAGCAAAGGGGAAACTGAGTTAGATCAGTGGGAAAGACGTGTTCGGGGAAAAGGAGAAGTTGGACCGATTAAAGAAACGGGCAAGTGTAAGAAATAAACGACAGCTTATGAACGGACGCTGGAAGGAGTGAGGAGGAGAATTTGTTGTAGCTCTCTCCGCTTCGTTCGGTCCGAGTCCCCGGGCGCGAATAATTAGGACGCCTAAACGATACGATGGAAGTAAGGTGGCAACGTGACGGGGCACGAGGACGTGGCGCGATAGGGATCGTATCTTGAAGAGGGACGAGAAGGTCCTCCTTCTTCTCCCTCCATTCAGACGCCCGCTCCTACTCCACTTCGCACCAGGCCACTCTTCCGTCTCCTCCTCCTCCTGTTCGTGTTCGATCACCGAGACCGCCGTTCGGAACGTTAACCGTTCGTAAAGTAGGGATGAACCTGCCCTCCTGCTCGACGGTAGTCCTCCCTCTACTTCCTTCCACTCCTTTCACTCCTACTCCCGATAATCGCCGGCCTCGTCGCTCTACTCTTCTTACCGCGACCGAGCGTGAAAAAATCCGCGGATCCCCTCGTGTACTGCTTCTGACGATCGAAAAGATTGCAAGGGATACTTCAGCAGGTTCTACTTTGACCTCAGATAAAATGGGTTCCGTTTCAGTGGAATAACAAAAGAGCTGACTGCGCAGTTCTTGCGCAGCTGAATTTGTGGAAGAAGCAAACGTAACCGTTTGTACCAGACGTAACAAACGGCGAGTAAATTAATTCGCCCGGACCCGCTCCGCTTTCCAGGTCGGAAATTTCATAGATCCACTTATTACAAGATTGAAGCCCGAGTTACGGGCGCTATAATACTTCGTCGAGAAGTTATGCGCGCTGCGGCAAACATTTAGATAAGTTGAAGACGCGCGGAATAATGAAGACGGTCGGAACGGCCTGCTGTAAGCTGTGTCGAAGTAACGTTGTAAATTGCGCGCCCGCCGGCCTCGCGATTGTGCAGTTTCGCGTGGAAAAATGCTAATGACGCGGGGCGAGGCACGGCAAATGCTCGCGTACAATGTAAGAGAGCGCAGTAAAGTCGCCGGGAACGGTGTCTCGCGGGTCTGACGATAAATGACCGTATCTACTGTGTACACAATGAGATATGGCCGGCGCACAAGTGTTCTTTGACGCGTGCCAAAAGCGCGACACGACGAGCAAATAGTTCCGTAACAGTTTGCCATCCACGCGTAATACTCTTGTAACTCTCATGTAATTCGCTCTATTACTCATCTTCTCATTTATATCGTGCAATGTTATATCGTCCTCCAGTGCGCGTGGGGAGACTTAAATTACCCACGAGATTAATGCATTCTTGCAAGTCTTCTTCTTGATATGGAATTTTTATTCGGGCTGATAATACAGGCATGTGTATTTCCGGGATTTAATTAATTTTGAATGTCATTTAGAATCTATAGAAGCATAGCGCGGCGATATTCATTCCCGAAATGCAAAATTAATCGATAATCATAATCCCGCATTCTCTAAATTCAGAGGTGGCTGATAAACGAAGCAGTTTTTACTGTTCGGGATTGTTTGAAATGTTAGCACTGAAGCAGCACCTTCCGATAAACTGCCCTGACAAACACAGTCGCCGGAGAGTATTGGCGACTTCAATTGCACTCTTTAAATCGCTCTAACACTTGCTCACACTCGGCACCACGGTACGCTTCCCACGGTTTTCGCTGGCTAAAATTAATATGGGCCGTGCCTCGGCGCTCGTCTAAATAATTCGCCACGCCGATCGACGTAAGAGATAATCCGTTGATGTTCCGTCCGATGGCCGGCCGATCACTGAGGAGAGGATCGTGGCGGAAGATCGCGGTCGTAGATCGTAGATCCGCTATCTGCCGCGTCTCTTCGCACGCGGTCTATCTCGTCCTTCCTCTTCGAAACGGAACACTGAATGACGGCCTCCGTTTCGTTCCTTCTCGATCTTCGTCTGGCGCGTTCCCTCTCCTACTTCCACTCGCAGTCCGACTCAAGGAAGTGGCCCATTAGTAGACAATCAACGTCCGTGCCAGTCCGCGAGGGCAATAATTAATGCTATCCGTTGCCGATCGCTGCTTTTTATGCTAATTCCGTCGAGATGGGGGCGGACATGGCGTTAAAAGCGGCGGGCGATGTTGTATTTCTTAAAAGCGTTCATTCTTAAAGCCGTTCGACGCACACGTACAGGCGTCGGACATGGACGCGGCGAGGTGTGCGTGAGTAGTTATACGCGGAACGTGTTCGGTAAGACCTAGTCAGGGTGACGCAGGGGGGTTGGTCTTATCGAGCGTCGAGGAAAAATATCGCCGGGCGTTACGCACGCTCCGCGACGCGACCGGAAGCTCGATAAGTCCGGCCGTTTGATACGATGATTAACGCTGACGAGTCGTTGAAAGAGATTTTTTTCGCTCGTACCTTCTCACGAGATCGCGAGTCACGAGGGGGTCGAGGAAGGAAGTCGGCGGATCGTTAGGACGACTCGCCTACACTCTCTCGATCGCAGAACATTACAACGTGCACACGCGGGAGTCTGAATGCCGATGCACGATGGGAAGATGTTCCCATTTTCTACAACAAATCGTCGTGCATCGCATCGTCCTCTCTGCTCAAAGTTTAATCAAAGAACAAGCGGTAAAGGGAATCGGGGAGGAAGAAAGCGGACTAAACAAATTCTCCCGACAAGCGAATCGATAGGATTCTACGGACAAATGCCTTTCGATTTGAGCAGGAGTGGCGTGCGCGTAAGTAGCTTTCGGTCAGAATGGAACGTCGAATAAATGCGCGTGGTCGTTTGATATTCGCAATATAAGGTAGTTGCACCTAGGTTCCTTGAGTATCGCGACAGCCTTCTAGTTGCACATACGTCGCTTATGATTCAGTCGTTCTATACATAGACGTCTACTCTACCCTCGGCCGCTATATTCGATCATAAAGTGCATTGCCTTCCCTATGTGCCTTCTTACACCGCAGCCAATCTCGACCCGCTCCGAGTCCTTCGTGAATTACCCTCCAACGACCCTCGCGCTTTTACCCTCCCGCACTAAGTCCGACTCTGCTAACCGTGAACCATACCCTTACCATATTCTCACCGTCGCGCGTCGTCATTTGATCTATTTCGGAAAACTATCGGGGATATGTTAACACAGTTGGCATTCAATTACGAGCCCCTTCCTTCCTCAGATTGAAAATCGCCAAGATTTTCGTCAAACTTACTGCGTTAAACAATTAATTTCGTCAGGAATACATAGGGTAAAGGAAGGGTGAGATTGGACAGTCGAATAATATATAAACTGTGGAAATAGAGAGCGTGTGGTTTTGTTTAAGTCATTAAAGGCTGCGTAATGTTGCCATAAATAGTTAGCAAAATATGAAAATTTCGTAAGGGCACCCACTGTAACTATCTTCAGTGCTCTGCAGCCGAAGCTCGTTGTACGCCGTGCCATACTCCGTTATCGGTCAGCCATCATTTCTGTCGCGAAATTATATGGTCGTTCAATCATTATCTCGGATGGGAAAACGAACCGAGTTAGCAGAAGTAGTTTTCATGCGGATGTTTTAATAATTACCTTCCAGTCGTACGGAACGGTATCGAAGTAAACGTTCCGGGAACAGTAAGCTGGGTATTGGAGAGAGAGTTGAGGCTGTCTATCGAGAAGTAAAGAGCGCCCAAAGGGGACGCGGGACTTGACGATCGACAAGGCAAACTGCTGGCGACCACTACTGGACGATGAATATGCAGATGAAGGGAAACTGACGGACGGGAGGGTGAACGGGCATGACTCGGGACTCGCTAATTTTGCGCGATTAATGATTGCCGCGATGATGGTAATAACAGCGGCTAGACGTCTTTGCTCGCAATTAATTCAATTATGGTCGGTTGGGACTGTTACTTTTTCCAACGAGTCTTTCATAAGACATTTCATATTGCGTATTGATTGGCTAAATGATGTAATTTTCTGCGAAAAAGGTATGTGGGAAAGAACGAATGTTTAGCTGTATACTTAGAAGTGTCTTTGGTCCGAGGAACAGTAGTGAATGTATTGCCTTTTTCTTATTTGAATCCATCTTCAAGGAATTGTGGATTGATTGATTGATCTCGGCATTCATCTGTGTCAATAGATTAATGCATCCTTGAATCCATGCATTCGCAGTCCTGTATACCCATAGATCTACGTATCCGCGCATCTGTATATTCATTACTCCTCACATCCACAGATTCGTGTGTCCATACATCTGCGCATCCTTGACCCGTGCACTCATAAATCTCGCCGACTAGACACGCGCGAGATGCGAATCTGGCCACGGCACGGGTCAAACGCACATAGATTATGCCGCGTATAAATTTAATCCGCTAAATATTAATCAGTCGGTCTACCGAGTTACGGAAAGACGAAAACATTCAGCCGCGTCGAAACGTTTGCTTTGTCGGCTGTCAGTCAGAAAAATCGCCGGACCAGCTCGCCGGTATTTATTATTGTTTCTGCGAATTACATTGGAGAATGGCCTGTGCATGCAAGACTGCGAAAGATGGCGAACGACGGCCAATAAAGTTTCCTCCTCTTAGTGGGATCGAACTTTGGTAAAAACCAATTCAATGAGAAATGCTAATTTAAACGCCGCGTTCGTGATTCCACGGGGTGGTCCTACGTAAGGAGGCCGTTACGACGGGTTGCGAGTCGTAAAATCTTTAGTTATCGTGAACATTTATATCGGCCATTGCAAACGGTCGGCGAGCGAGCGCGCTGGATGTCAGTCCAGAAATAATCGCTGAGTAATTTCTGGCAACTCGCAATAATAGCCGACGTCGACGATTACACATTCGTCAAGTAGTGCAGTCTTCCCTTCATGCGCGTTAAAACGGTGCTGTTGCTCTTTTGGTTATAGTCGACGGTATAATATGTTGAAAAGGTGTTTATATTTTAAGAATTTTCTAATTTCAAACTTCGTCGAAGAATATTTGATCGCTCGCAACCAACTGTAACGATCGCGGCATGAATATTTTATCTTGTCTTTCCAACGGTTCGTCGTTGCAGCAGCGCTGTTACACAACATATTGTAACTAAAAGCGCAATCTGTTCGGCTTGCCAACGTTTGAAACGAAGTGACAGGGAACGCATAATTCATTTCTCCGAAATAAAGCTGCCTAAATATAAATTCGTTCTTCCATGTCATGCATCGTAATGTCGTATTTTAATTTGTTCGAATTGCAATGTTGGACTCCTCGATGTGGACTAACAAGGAGAACGTCTCCATTCCAGATCGAGCATTCAATCCCCCTACAAATTTGTAACGCTTCTACCATTTTTCAGCCATCATCATTTCGGTTGCCATTTTCGACGGTGCTAAATCACATTCGATACTTTCGAAGCTTCTGAATAAATAAGGAGCATTTTACAGGCTTGGAGGGGGGATGTATTAATATGCTGCGGTAAATTTCTCAACGTTTGATCCAGAAGTGATACGTTCTCCTTGTAAGCTTGCCTCTGCCGATTTCGTACTTGAAGAACGAATGCAAATGAAGTACGATGTTTTGCCGAGCGAAACATGTCGGACGCTTTTAACACGTTTATCCCCACCGACTTTAAGGATAAGACAGATAACTTCCTGTTTTCCCGTGCTCGCTTCCGGCGATGTCGTTCCGCAGAATCGAATCGTTAACGTATCTCGCGAAACAATGCATTTTATCGAAACGATACGTGCTTCTTATTCACAGAAAATCTCTCTCTCCCCTAAATCCCCGCGTGAGCCCAGGTTCGGATACGCGTATAAATCTGTCGTCATTCGCCGTCGCGGAAATCGAAGCTAAGTCATACACGTTCGAATCCGGTGACCGTGACGACTGCCATTAACCTGCACAGACAATTAACATACTCCCGAAGGCGCGCGCGCATACGCCTTGCCGACCAATTTTTCCCCATTCTCGTCCGACGTTGCACCGAAAGTTCTTTTCTTCGGCGAGGTTTCGCGCTCCTCCCGCGGCGATGCAAATTACAAGCGACCCCAGTCGTATGCGTGGCAAGAGAGACGCGCATATGTACATAAAGGGAAAAGGAGAAAGAACGAGCTCGCGCGCTCCTGGAGAGAGGAATCGAGGGAGAGACAGAGAGAGAGAAAGGCGCAGTAGTGTAAGAGCAAGGGAGGAAAGAGAAGGACCCGCGGTAGAAGCGGCACGTGCATGTGCGTACGTGTGTATTTTCCTTTCAGCCGTGCCGGGGAGATCGCGGACGATATTTCATTCGATATTGCAGCCCCGGCATTATTTCTCTATTTCAGTACCCGGCGTGCCCGCCTCGCCTCGCTTCGCCCTCCACCCCGCCACCCCTTCGCCCCGCCGTGCCCTGCCGCCGGAAAATAAATTGTTTAATTTATATTAAAAATAAATATAGCCGCGGAGAGCGGCTAGCACGACCCCGCCACTGCACTGCGGACGGCCCCAGAAATATTACTTTTAATATTAGCATTCGCCGTGCCCCTCTCGCTTTCCCTCTTTCCCCTACCCCCCTCCTCATCCTCCTCTTCCTCCTCCCGACTACCCTCGTCGGCTTCTGTCTACGTTTCCATACACCATCCCCCGCTTCCCGTCCTCCTCTCACTCACTTTTTTTCGCTCTACCCCGTTCGCGCACCTCTCGCCGTGCTCTCTTCAGTTTCCTCGCGCTCTCGTTTCGTACCGCGACTCATCCCGCTCTATCTCGCGCTTGAGTATACGACGACGTACGACACGCGTGAGTTACGTGCGCGCAGCGGGCCGCGGAGAGGGCGATGCAGACGAGAGACAGAGACTGCGGAGAGGGAAGTGGAGGAACGGGCGAGAGCGGGAAAAAAGGGAGCTCTGGCTGTCGGTAAGAAATTAGAAAAGAGGAGAAATTTATTGCGTCGCCCGCGTGTTCCATTTACGGACAGCGGGGAATATGCGTGCGTCCTCTCTATTTCGGATGTCCCGTTTCGCGGGCAGGTCGCTCGATCATATGTACTCCGCGCATCGTCTCGAAGTCGACTTCCTGCACCGTCAACTAGATTTCTTCAATGTCAATTACCGATTCAATGGTCTCGCTTACCGCAACCCAGATACCAAGACCATCCACACCCCCGTACCGCGTCGCACTCCACGCTCTCTTTTCTGCTCCGCTCATTCCGACGACGGCTTAAGCGGCGGAGTCCACTGCGTAAGATCCGGTTAAAACATGCGGCATTCTCCGTTCTTCTTCCTCGCCCTCTCTCTCTCTCTCTCTCTCGCTCTCTCTCTTTCTCTCTTTCTCTCTCATTCGCACGAAGCGCTTACCGACGGCGCGTTTAATAAATTACGAAAGACGTTTCAAATGTAGCGTAAAATGTAGGTTAGCAGCCACCCTCTCGCCGTCCACCCTTATAGAACTCCCTGAGACTGCCTACCCCCCTTTCGCAAGCCCTCCTGCAACCCCCTCGTCATCCGCCGCCAGCCAGCACCACTCCCCTTGCCCCCGTACTCCTATATAATGTACGGAGCGCGAGCGAGATGAATGGCAAGATGGCGACGAATATTTCATGAGACGCATTAATATTGCAACGTCTCATCTCACGGATGTATCGAGGTAACATAATGCGCGCGCTATAGATAGCTCCTTATTAAACCAAGACGCAGCCGCGTTGAGCAACGTTCTATCTATAATCCTCGCCCGCTGCAAAACCTGCCTCTCCTCCTCTCTTGGCGTCTGCTGCTCGCCACGTCCGTTCCTTCGTTCCTTCTCGTGTCAGACTCTCTGCCTTGATTCCGCCTGTCCGACCTCAATGTCTGTCGTGTCACGTGGCGTCTGGCCGCGACGACAGAATCTTCTGGTCCGAGACGCGATAGATCGGATTGGCGGGGAAGATTTTCATTCTTTCGAACGGGATTCTGTGGAATTGGTGATTGTGCTCAAGGTTGAATGGAACGGGATGCGAATGGTGAGGGATAATTAGTAGGGCGAATGAGTAAAAAGATTTTTAGGGATGAGCAGTTTTATGCGGCTTGATTTAGTCAGAATGGAATTAGGTGTGTATTTGTGTAACGGTGTGGATTAATGGTGGGTTTGGAAGGAATTATGAATAAGGTTTTTTGAGGATTTGTTGTCTCTATGCAACCGCGGTGGCGAGATATAATTTATTTCGTGCATTGCTTATGAGCTGATATCTCTTGCACGAAATTATTGATACGCGTGATTCAAAATTTCGAAGCGCACCGGTTCTTAGAACGCGGCCGAAGCAGAAGGTTCGGTCTCATGAAAGATTCCGAAAGCCGTCAATAAAACCAGTCCGGCTCGATCTTATTAGGTAGTAATAAATTGAAAAATTGTAATAATCACATTCTCGATTTATTGCCGCTGCTCGAGAGGGAATTCCGCGTTATTCAATAAGAAATGAAAAATTATAATCAGCCGATAAAATCAGCCTCCTCTCTTCCCTCTCTCTCTCTCTCTCCCTCCCACCCTTCCCTGCCCCTTTCTACCCGGACGTCGCCGTAATAATCACCGGCTCGATTTATTACCGACTGGAAATCGGCATTTCGAGTTCTGGCCGGCGTAGAAAATTTGCCCCTTCAGTCGGGAGAGGAGGCCGACCCCGATCGTCGGAAGATCGATCGGCGAGAATCGATCTTCATCGACGCGAACTGCCGCGGCTCGCTCGAGTTTCGTTCGGGCCGAGTTGGTTTCAGTTGAGTTGGTTAGCCGGCGAGAGAAATTTCGATCGAAAATGCCCGCTCTCGGCGACCGGGATCGCTCTCACCTTACCGTGCCGGACATCCAGACGGATTATCGGCATTATTATAATGATTATAGATGCGCCTCGAAACTATTATTGCGAGGCGGCCCTGCTGCCGGCTGCTTCGGCCGGCTGAGCCAGTCGGCAGGCTCTCGGATACGGGGCGAACTTTGCCATTAGCGCGATGCTCGCACGCTACGTGGCCCGGGTAAAACCGAGTCCGCGTAATGTATTACCGACAGAAATAGATTATTGGAAACGTTATCAAAGTTATAAACATTCCTTGCCCGGTTAATATTGCAGTCCCTCTGACGTTGAACCATCGCGCTCACGGCAGGGCCCTTGCTATTAATAGTATGTTCTCTATCTTCCATTCCCCCTCGCTCTTACTTCTCTCTTTGCCTTTTCGCTTTTCTCACCGTCCCTCTCTATTTCTCTCTATTCCCCTGTCCGTCGCTCGCTCTCTTTTCAGTATTTCGCTTCCCCTCCCCCCGCCCCCCATATTTCTCTCCCGCCTTCTATCCACCGCGGCACATAATGGAGTATAGATACTCCGCCGCGGCAATATAGACTCGCTCGTGATAGATGCCGAGGCTGTCTTACCTTTCTTGCGCGGCGCAAAATATATGGACAATCATCCATCAGCCGTCCCACGGTGGATGCGCGCGGCGAAAAAAGAAAGAAGCCGACGGCCGACGCGCCGCGCCACCGTTCCTGCATCTAATGCAACCAAATTAATTACCGACTATATTTCCAGGGTTAATAAAATGAAATAAAACGAGCCGATATTGCGGACGATCGTGTTCACCGACTCTGTTGCTCGTCGGAAGCGCGCGCGCACCAGAGGGAGAGAGCGTAATATCTCGCGACAACCACGCGTCTCGCCTTCTTTGCGGCGCGCGACGTGTATCTCAGCTTGAATGATATTTCCACTGAACGCGCGAGGCTTCTCATTTGCTTCCTTCTCTTCCACTTGTCTTCTTCCTCTCTCCCCCCCCCCCCCCCCCGGGTTACATCCTCCACAAATGCATTTCACTTCTACATGAAACGCTCCCACTATTACATGGAGTCTACGCTGAATTTCTATATTTCGCAAAATAGAAATTTCATACATCACGGTATTCTAATATTTAACAAGATAAGGTCTACGCGTACGGTAACATGATTTATTACACTGCAAACGGTTCTGTCTCTGTAAAATATATATCCACGCCCGTCTCTCATTAGCCCCGCATATTCAATTCAACTCCCATCGCCTTCCAATCCTGTATCGTCGCGGGTCCCTAAACATTCTTTCATACGACTCCCCGACATAACTCTCACCAATTTTCTCAACTTCCTTCGCTCTTGAATTTCGCACGGCTCGAACCTCCGACGAGATTTACAGGCGATCATACCCTTAAGAACACTCCGGCGAAGTGAAGGAAGCGGTTTCTCGTGGCGAGAGACACCGACACGCTGTAACGTCGGCCCCAGCAAAGTCATAATCCGCGAGCGAGTCGAGAGAGAGAGAGAGAGAGAGAGACGACTGCATCAGGAACGACGACGTTACACGCTTACGACCTCGTAAAACTTTAGGCCAATGATCAATACGTACGCACCGCAGGCCGAAGGTACGTCCACCCGGTAACGAGACGCGGAAGCTTGAGAAGGGATAGAACGAGAGTCACCCTGAAGGGCGAATGGGAGGAAAGAGGGTGGCCGCAATCACGGCCTTCGTATTTTCATTAGCCTCCGTACGCAACTGCATTATTCAGAAGGCAACGTTGGCGCAGGTCAAAATCGCAGTGGCGGCGTCGAAAGACGGGAGAAAGTGGCGGACGCAAGCGCGCGCGTCCGTTGCGGGGGATGATGACGCTGTGGGAAAAGAAGTTGATGCTGGCAAAAAAGAGAAAAGTTATAAAGAGGGGAGAAAGAGCAAAAATCGAGACCGCAGTGCGGGAACGGGGACGCGTATAGATGCAACGGAAGACGTAAGGGAAGAAGAAGACAAAAATCAGCATGCTAAGGGAAAAAATATGAAAAATGGTAAAACTGATGGGAGGAAGGAAGTGAACTGTGTAAGAAACGGTGAAAAAGAGAAAGCGAACGCGAGGGCAGGGGAAGGTTGGAGGGTGAGAGAGAAAGGGACGGAGCGCGTCGGAGGAGGAAAGAGAAAGCGCAAAAGCACAAAGGAGGGAGAGAGAGAGAGAGGGAGGGAGAGGGAGCTCGAGGGGGCGCGGTATAAAGTGCAATCAAACATTGATCGTACGATGCAGGAGCCTCTTGCCTCTTGGTAGGTACCTACGTGCGTATCGAATGCATACCATGGGGTTGCATCGCGCATGCATGCGAGGCCGTGTTTGTGTTTTGAGGGGAAACGTTACTACCCCCGGCGCAACCAAGGAATCGATAGCCTGCGTAACTGAGGCACAGGCACGTACGAATAATGCTCGCGCGCCTTCCCTGCAAGTCGATCGTGACCATCCAACTGCCCGCCGAATATGTCTGCCTGGACCGTGGATCCTTCGATCCCGCGGTAAGCGGCACGATTAACGGGATGGAGACGCAGACCGACACGGACGGAACGTTCAACGTGTTCACGGAAAGTCGAATTTTCTGCTGGACTTTTATTTCCCCCGGACGTCCGTAACAGTTTCTTTACGGCGTGCACATTCGTTGCCGCGTTCTTCAGAGGTGTTAACTGGCAGTACTGATAACAGATAGGGTACGCGACGAGTTAGATTTGTTAAGAAGATAAAACTGTGAGGGTGGAACATTCGAAATTATATGTTCTCATGTCGTTGAGCGTCGCGCGTCGAGTGCTGTACGTGCTCAGAACAAATATCCCTCCAATGCAATAATCGAACACGCTGAAAAACCGATGCACGATTAATCGCGTATAATGTCAATTAACGTAAAATCGACGCTGCGCAGCGAAATTATATTTACACCGTTTAAAGTTCCATGCAAAGTGTGTTCTCGCGGGACGAGGAAACGCCGGCAATTTTGCCCGGCGAAAAACTTTGATTTTTACATGAAAATTAATAAAGTTGCGAGGCGGGCACGCGGCCCGTCGAGCGAAATTATTCCCGAAGACTCCGCCGGCCCCGTGGAAATTCACTCTTTCCAGGGAAGCAACGTGGCAGCGGCGTATAATTTTTGCGCCGCGGATACAATTGCGTTTCCGAGCCGCTCGACGTTCGGCAATCCACTCCGCGGCGTGGAACGATGTCGCGAAGATTTTTCCCACTCGAGAGACGGCGAGAGGGCGAGCGCGGAAGATAATGAACCTGAAAAAGACAAGGAACTGCGGGAGGAGGGCGGGAGAAAGAGTAAGCCGGGCTTATCGCGCGATACATCCAAAGTCCAAATAAACGAGGAGACTCCGATTACCGAGCGAATTAATTAATCCCGCGGAGTCTAAGCGCCCACGGCGGGAATCTTCAGACACTTACGAATATACCCACTCGTTTAGTTGGTCGTATAGCTCATCCCCCTTAATACCGCGACGGCGGTAGTGGTAGTGGTGGCGAGTCTTGCGAGGTATATCTCCTCTTCCACCACCAGCGCCAACACCACCTCCTACCTCACCTTTCTCCTAGTCTCGTTACGCGAACACGCGGATTTTCTCACGGATCCTTGCGGTGTCATTTGCACGCATTATCCTTCGCCCCGCACTCGACTGCGTTCGCTCCTTTAAGCACGAAGCGCACTCGAACGGAATCGCCACGGTGTTCCACGGACACGCAACCTTTCTCCTTCCCACCACCCGACTCCTTTCTCGCTCGCGCTCCTCTTTCTTCCGCGCGCCATGCCTTTCTCCGACCGCAGAAACTATATAATACGTTGGAATCGCTGGGAAACGCGATCCTCGAGCGTAATCGCGAGGAGCGAGGTGAAACAGCTAACGAGTGCGTACGATCGCTGGGATTAGATAGGTCCGCTCGCTTACATTACGTATGCACTCCTGTCCGATTATTTTCTCAATCTTCTCATTCGCGTTTCTTCCATTTATTTGTCAAGTCAATTATTCATTTTCTCAAATTCATGACTTCTCCTCGATTCGACCCCGTCAGTTGCCGTCTTTCTAATATTTCGATCTGCCAATTTGCGTTTTGCAGATTTCCACTGGCAGAAATGCAAATTGATAATGTTACGAAACATACTGCGGGTAGCTTATATAATGGCTACTTTGCCTAGTAGCGTATTATGTATACCATCTTTGCGCTCCTCGGTGGCTGCTGCTCTCCTTGCACAGCCTTTTCCTACCAACTTAGTTCGCGACACGTACGAACGCCGTTAAGTATAGAATCTGCATTGTGACGTCTACAATATGGAGTCTGAATATTATAGGGGCTGTACATTATAGATAACCGAGCTGCATGCGTTACGGCGCCTATTATCGATCGAAGTATAATAGGCGCCGAAACGTATACCGCTGGGTTGTTAATAACGGGTAGTCGTAAGTCTTTGCTCGCTGTTATGTATGTTGCATGGTACACGGCTTGTACAGTCCATAGGTAATAGGACCGATTCTAGGCGACAGAGGGGTTTCCCCCATTCGATATTGGACAGTGGGAATTATTGTCCCTGCATATTATAATGTCTGCGTGCTGCATTTCGCACAATTGTAATTATGCGCCAGGTACTTCTTCGTTTGTCGCATTTACACTGCCGATCGATAGATTCCTCGTAAACCATTGCGTTTTCAACAGCGCAATTATCTTTTTTCCTGAGTGTGTTCAAACTCTCGTTTTTTTGCAAACGCTCCCAGGCGAGTGGGGAAAGTTCCCTCTTCTGTCCAAGACGATAAGGCTATTTTCCAACATTTCTTTTACCTCTTGTTTAACAGTACATATCTTCTAAATCACTTACATTTCCCTATGCCGTAGTTCCGACTCGTACCACTTATTTCCAAAGTCCTCGTATCCGAAAAAGCATGGCCTCAATCAGATGACCTGTCACTCTTTCATCAAGTGCGTTTAAAAACGAGAGCAAGAACATCGAAACGCTTCGAAATTCGACCGGCGAAAGTGGACACGTGCAGGATTCACTCGTATCGCATCGCGCCGAAAGATAGCAGTGATGTCGTCATAACATCAGTACCCGTCTGGCATGAAAATCCGTCCAACCCGTCGCCAGTGCGTCCGGTCGGAGTTTAGGCGGCATCACGTCGCGCGTACTCGAGGAGTGATTTAATCGCGGCGCGATTTAATTACGGCCGATGTTGCTTACCGTAAAAGATGACCGCACCCCGGCGGTGGATCTGGATTAGCTGGCCGGAGATTTATGACGAGCCGTACTCCGCTACCCGTACTCCTCCTAGGGAGAGTGAGAGAGAGGGAAAGAGGGTGTGTGTGTGTGTGTGTGTGTGAGAGAGAGTTTCAGCAGAGCAGTGCTCCGTCGAATTTACCGAATGTCACGACCGGGGCGGACATACATCAAATATACATGCATCGAATTAGTCGTTTCATTACGTCCGGACCGCTTTTTTCCGTCCCTTGTGGCGAGCGGTCGCGGGTGCTGCAACGGAATCGATATGTGCAGAAATTAAATACTTCATCTTGAATTCACCCCCTCCTACCTCTGACACTCGATGAAACCTTCCGCTTGACCGTCTTTTTTCAGACCCAATTGATAGTCCGCCCTTCGATCGATTGTGCTCTTCTTGTACGCCGTTTTGCGTTCTCGATGTTTCCTGTACTTGTCTGTCGTCTGCGTTTACTTTGTCTCGTCAATTGCATTGCGTCCCATACGATTCTTCGACACCTCCGTTTACTAAATTGATGCGCACCAATATTCGGAGAGAGAGAGAGAGAGAAAGAGAGCGTAGACAGAAGGAGCGTTTGCGTACCTATACATAACTCTCGCTTCTCATTCCGCAGTCTCTTAAATTTCAGAAATTTCCACCTTCGGCCAACTGCATGCGAACGTGTTGAAATTTTTACGAACGTCGTAAGAAGGGAGCTTAGCGCGAAGGGACACGGTCCATAATGAAATATCGTCTGTAAAGCAACGCTCCGCAGTCGTTAGAATTCCGACTCGCGAATTCCGGGGTGAGGGGAGGGGCCATGAATCGCGACTAACTTTACTTTACTTTATGGCCGTAGTACGCGCGCGCGCTTGCAAGCACACGATACAAACGGGCCGGAGGAAAAAAAGTATGCCCTCGCGCGAGCTCGAGGGTTAATTGCATTAGTCCCGATGACTTTTTCTCGAGCATTCGGCTCGTTTCGTCCCGAGGAAAGGACGTGGAGGTTCGCGAAGGGAGCGGCGGACGAGGGGAAAACCGCGTGAGTCGCGTGCAGATGGCAGTCGGTGCGCTTTGTAATTGTGTAGCATACTAATAAGAATAATAGTAATTACGCGGCTCGGGCCCTTCCGGCCAATTCGGAGCCGGCAAAAGTCAACGACGCCGACGACATTTTTCTGGCCAAAAGCGCGTGCTTCATCGTCGTCATACCGACATACCACTTTTGCTCGCTGTGTTGTGTGTGTGTGTGTGCGTCTCCCGGAATCCTTAACCCCGTCCATTGGCTGCTGCGAAAAATCACATTGTTGCGCAAGGGGAACGGAACGCACGCGAGCTCGAGAGCCGTGAATTGAATTTGTTGCTTTCGATCTGATTCCACGTCAACTTGCACATTACGCTCATTACGGATTCAGGCAAATTGATGAGGTTCCGCGCCGCAGCAAAGGCGCAACTGGTTTTTCAGTTTTTCATATTGCAATTACAGGTCCGGGTACCACGTGTTTCGCCAACGAAAATGATTTCATGAATCGATAAATAGCGCGGGTTATTTCTCTGCGATAAATTCCTTTTTCGTCGGCAATTTCGATCGGCAGCGAGCGGGGGGGTATGTGTGTATATGTGTGTGCGGTAGCATGCAATTCTTGACTCGTTAACTCATCGGCCGCTGCGGATAACAGGCGTTTCCGAGTGCGAACCTCGACAAGCCTCTCCACCCCGCTCTTTCTCTCCCCGTCTAATCCGAATGTATAGGGACGATTAATTATTCAGGCTCATATAATTCAGAATCGATTCTCGTGGCGAGCAGGGTGCATAGGGGTGGAATGATAGCGACTGGCCACGCGAATAAGGAACGGTATAGAACATTCATAAGGCCGGAATAACGTTGCGTCTGCTCTCTTCATCCACCTCTTCCGTCTGTATCTCTTTTTCTCACTCCCTCTCCCTCTCTTTCTCTCTGTCTGTCTTTCATTCCCCACCCTTGTTCTCTCTCACTCCCTCATTCACTGTGACTTTTGCTCGCGACTCTTTAATCGCGGATCCCGTTCTACTAAAAAATATATATTCAACTACTCTGCGGAGGGCAACGTCCTCTCGTCTCGTCTCTCACTGTCGACGTTGAATTTAGAAATCCACCCACTCTTCACCTCTACCCCTTCGTTTCCCCTGCGCTATCGCCCTCTCTGCCGACCCGCCGCTTCTTCTGCCGGCGGAACAGATGCCTCCGTCTCACTGAGATTAATAATGAACTCATAGTTTTGTAATTCTAGACTCTGAACGGCGCGGTAATTTTCAATTGCACACTTTCGGTACGCGAGCATCGTCGCGGCGCTGGTCGTGCGCGCTCAATTGATGGAGTCTGCGACTTTTTCCCTGTTGTTTTTTTTTTGTCTTTTTCCTTCTGCCAAATCCCGAACCCTGCTCCTTCAGTCCTACCAAATTGTGTTCTTGGTAATAATTCTTTAATCGTCCGTCTCGCTGTTTGCGGCCAAAGCGGATTTGGAGTAGGATAATGAGTTTAGAGGATAACGGGGGGAGAAGGAAAGAATTCCACGGGAATGGAAGATGGGTGACTAATGACGTTTCGTCAGCCGCCAAAATCGACGTTTGTCCCGCATGGCATTATGACGGGCATACGCGGCGCGCAACCCGGCACTGCGGACGATCGACCGCTTTGACTCGAAGATCGGATTAGAATAATTTGGGGCGGACTCGCGGAACGAATTAGTTTTCGTCGAATTAATCGGCCGCATTAATCCAATCAAGTCGGCACCGGAATCGATTTGAATTCAATCGAGCCCCGGCGCCCCGCATTAAATTAAATCGCTCGGGCGATATTGCCGGTACATCGTCGTGCTTTTAATCGGGCCGAATTAGAATCGGGCACGTTAATTGCCCCTAGCGCGACGAGGTCCTGCTGCTCGACTCGAAATCGAAATACTCCGCGTACTCTTTCCCACCCTCTATTTCCACGATACCCGATTTCCATCTCGCACGTACTCTCCGCAGTTCGCGCGGTGTCCGTGCCATTTCCTAAAGGCTTTCCGCGCTGCTTCTTCTTTTTTTCGCCTCGGTCTTCTAAAAGGCGAAGAACGACCTCGCGAATTTTTATCTATAGAGTTTTATACTCGTGCGACATTTTCGAGGCGTCCGAAAGCGAGTGGTCAGTCAGAAATGTCTGTTCAGCATCGATACCCGTCGATATGTGTTCATAACACTGCATTTTTCCACGAAAGGAAAAAACATTTTTGTTGTCACCGGTAGCCGTGTCGCTACCGTGAAACGTATAGCGTGCAATGTAGAGTTCATTTCTTTAAACTCGATGTTCATCAGCTCAGTGTTCATTATTTACTCGAGAGACGGAATGCATAATGCATAACAGGGTAGTTCGTATACTTTTCAGCGGACAATCAGGTCAGTCCAGCGGCGTCGTCGTACCGAACGTTTCCTTTTTTGAATTTTTTACCCATTCACGATTGAGAGGCGATGTGTGTCGGGCGTGATGTAATCATTTACGACAGGGATGCATAAGCGATGCGGGTGCATAAATAAGATACGAGTTCCTGTCTGCGACCCGCCAGTCGCGAGGAAAGAACGCCAGATCGACGCCGATGGCAGGACAATTAGATGGAATGCCATTAAAACGGAATGACGATCATCTATCGGGCGGTTACTTCGGCACGTACCGTCCCCGTTTTAAAGCTTCCGATTGCCGCGGACGGCGTCGCGATAGAGAATGGGAGGGATGACAAAAAAAGCGGGAAGGACGATGAAATAATCTCTCGCCTCTTGATCCCAGTCGATTAAGAGCTTATGACGCCTTTTTCGCGAATCGGATTCCCGCAGTTATCGTTAATTCGGTTCTCATTTACTGTTCGGAATGTACAGGCTAAGGGGTGGGGGTGGCGTGGGGCGGGTTTGGGGCGAATATTTTGCGGCACGGGCAGAGAAGAGGATTGATAATTCGTGAAAACATGTGCCGGGAATGACGTCGATAATTGCGGACCCGGAAAATGCGGAACGAGGGCACTTCGATCTCGAGGAACGCGACTCTCGGCCGGAGTTCTCGTTTTTCGCCTCTTTTTCTTCCCGAAATTGGAGCGTCGTATAACTGACGTGTTCCGCATTTTCCGACGTATTTTTCTTCCCCCGCGCGAAGAATCTTCCCGCCCCTCGGGTTATACCGCGAATTATGGCTCCGGCCTGTATTTTCGCGGGACGAGAGCGGCGGAAGAAGGCTAGGGGTCTTGGAACAATTTTTTTAGGACCGCGCCGCGTCGATTCCGCGGAACGCCAAAGTTCGCCGGCTCGGCAGTTCGTCGTACGAAGTGCGTGTAAAATAATACGACCATGATATATCACTTGAATTTCTGTCGGCGGAATTGCCGGCTGTGCTCTTCCATCCCGCGCGTCTCGTATTTCAGGGAAAAATTATGCGACCCGTTTTATGAATCGTAAGTGTGAAAAAGTAAAAGAATTCGGATTGAGTGGGTTACGGTCTAGCACACATGCATGCGCGCGCGCACGCCTGCGCCGTGGAACCTTAACTTTCTGCGTTACGTCAAAGCAGCTATGAAAACACTTTTTCACGCGCACTTTTCGACCACCAAAACTCAGCTGCGTTGCGTACCGTGCAGCGGACGGTATCGATAATCTTTCTCCCAATGGTACCTCTACCCGCTTATCATAGATTGCATTTCCAGCTGGCAGAAGATCAGAACAAAACTGTTTATTAGCCACGCGCGTATTCATCGCGAGGTGTATATCTTTCTTGAGTGAACAGAAGTGAGTGCGATGGCACACGGTAGAACTCGGGTTGTCGCGAATCATCGACGTACCACGCTTCTGCCGCATCAACAGTAAGTGGCACGTTCGCGTTGCAATTGGAAGTATAACCGCTTCCTCTCCATGTCGATCCGTCTAAGTATCCGAGAACGAAAGGTCTATTGCCTGCGGCCTGCACGCGCTATCGATTTCCCGCAATCGAACGCATGAAATAGGGACGACATTCGCGCGACACGATTCTTATGCGGCGCTCGATTAAATCGTAATGTCGAGAAACGATGGGGCAGAGCGTCGCGCCTTACGTGAAATCGTTCTTTCGACGACCGCTCAGTTTGCAGGAGTGGTAGCATCGCGCGGCGCACGGACAGCGGACTCGAAATAGCAAGGCGAACGTTATTGTTGAGTTTAGTGAAACTGGAGTTTAAATATCTGCCGGATGTTTGGCGTGTATATCACTTCGTAAATTTAAGGTTTACGGTCGTTCGCGCCGCCCCGTCTTTTCCTGGCTTCTCCTTCTCCATCTCTCTCCCCCATACCTACTCCTCGCTCATCTTTCGATATGCTCCCGAAACCTCTTTTTACGCATGAACTTTCTACACGTGCCGATTCGAGAACTGCGTCCGTAGAATTGCGGGTAGAAGCATTTTTGTTTGGCGGAGAGGAAGGTTTGACAAGGCAGCTAGGAGGCTGCCGTGGTAATGTTTAGCGGGAAAAAAATCGGACGAGACATAAATATCGCGCGTAGCCCTCGGCGATGCGCGTTGGAAGACGATGAAATATGCTTGGATTCAACTGGAACAAGCGCAGCTGTATCGAGATAGGTGCCGAGATGGACGAGAATCGACATCGTCGTCTCTCCGGCTCGTGGGAAATAATTCTTATCGAGATTTTCGCGCGCTATCTGCCAAGAAACTTCCCCCGGTCGCCCGGCGTGTCCTTGGAGTGTGTGTGCACCGAGTTCCTCCGCCACCTACATGTACGTGGACGAAGTATCGGGTCGTTTAATCCTGACAAACTTCGTCTCCGGCACGTGAGTGGGAGTGGGAGGGGAGGAAACTTTACGGATCGTAAAGTTTCGTTCCGATCGCGAAGCTTTCTGCCTTTTGCCTTCTGCCACCTCTCTCTCTCTCTCTCTTTCTCTCTTTTGATCACGGATTTCGGGAGCACCCGTTGTACAGGATTTCAGAGCCCGGTCCGCCAACAGCAAATCTTGTACTATACAAACCCGGGTATATCTATGCGGAAGGTACACGACTCTAATACATAGTTCAGTACTCTATCTACGTACGTGTGAGCTAACATCGTGCTAACCCCATACACCGCTCGGCCCACACTCTCCCTCCCGCTCTCTGTGTCTCACCCCTTTTCCTCCCTTGCCCTACACCCCGTTTCTATCCCTATTCCTAACCCTGTACCGAACACGCCCCGTCTACATCGTGTATGAGCTCCACGATGCGTGAATGTTCACCAACACACTCGGCCGAACGTGCGTCGCCTCTGTATTTATACGAGCGTACGTGTGTGTTAACGTGTGTGTGCACGCGCCTGCTGCCCGCTGTCTGCGTATATTCGTGAACGCGTGAGTCGGTTGGCGCTGCTGCTTGCGGCTTACTGCAGCCTGGAACATTATTCAACGGATAATCCATTCCTTATATATTAAACCCGAAGGACGATCTATTGGCGCGATAGATCATCGCGGTCGAAATTCGTCGCGAATACCCGGCATTTCTATCCTGCAGGGCACCACCCTCCCCTCGTCCGCGCCACTGTTCGGGGGGTTGCGGAGCGAAGGTTTACTTTTGGCGTCGCCTGCCTCCGTGTCAACCGAGATCGTAGCCGGTGGACATGCTCGCAGTCGGATTAGCGGAATTTGCCAACTCTCACGATGCTCTGCGAGCCGACCGGGGACACACAACGTCAGCCGGCCCAATTTCCTAGAGACTCGCCCGGACGACTTTTCTTAACGCTCGCGATAGAGAGGAACGATTTTAAATCACGCGTCGGCTAATTCGCTCTGCCGCGGCGGGTCCGGCGTGAGGGCACTCAACCCCATTGGAATAATACACACCGAGAAGTATTTATACCGGAAGGCCTTGTTCTGCCGGTGGGAGGGCCGAGAAAACGGGACGCGGGAGGCGGAGAAAGAAAGGAAAGAGGTTCGCGCGGATCAAATACAAATATACTCTGCGACGGGCCCGTGCTTCTCAGCCGGCGAATATTCTTATGGATACTGAGTCACGCGGGAGTTGTGCAGAAACCGAAACCGAAGACGACGTCGTGGAGAGGTTCAAGGATCCTGAATAATCGTCGTCGGCCGACAACTGACGATTGTCGATTTCTAGTGCTGGGATGTCACTGTAAAATGTTCGACTTTCTTAGCTGCATGCGCTGCAGACCGTTTATTGACACTGATCGAGCGCCGGATTTGGTTCGAGAAAGTCCTTCCTAACGAACGTCAAAATTCTTTCATCGCATAAATCTTATCCTATCACTTGAAACTTGAAAGTACGGTTTAATTTTTTGTAATTACACGAAATGAGCAATTCGAAAGAGTTGATACCGTAAATCGGGGCGCTCTCGTACATAACCGGTCATAACTTTAAGAGCCAGCGGAGCAAGTGCACCGCACAAATGAGAATTCCAGTGTCAGCGTTATCGCGGCGAAGAACAATAACGTTCTGAAGGATTTCGCGTATCGTCTCTCTCTCTCTCTCTCTCTCTGTCTCTCGTTAGCTGAGATTCCGCGCGAAATTAGTTCCAGCGAAAAATACAGCGCGCCACATACATTATCGCAAAAGTGCAAGCGGGGGTGAGAGAGCGTGGCAAGACGAAAGGAGAAAGAGAGAGAGAGAGGGACGAAGGTAAAGCGTGCAGGACAAAGAGAAAAGAAGGGGGGCTCGCTGCATTACTTCCGAGCACAACGCGTCGTAGCACGCTTTATGGTCGGCATAATGAATTTTTTATTTGCGCAGATATTAATCTACGCGCGAAAGGGTCGTTATTACCGAGGCTGCCCTGCAGACCGTTAGCGCCCTAAACGTTACACGTGTGCAAGGCGTCATAGTACAGTGCGTGCGTGTACATCGAGCGAGATGCGCATCGCGAGGTATACACGGTGTGCGAAAGTTGTTGTTTGCGCGCGAAAATCGCCGAAACTAGGCGTCGACGTGGGGAAAGTGGCTAGAGATTCAGAATTCAAAACTAGATTAGCTTCTTCCATTTCAAGAGTCGTATGCCACGTTCGTGATTGGACATGTATAATTCAGCACGTACCCACCTGCAATTCGTCTAAGCAACGCTTCATTTTTTGTAATTAAGGTATTACTAGCGCTGAATCACTTTACTTAAACTTTTTTTTAAACCAGACTTAAATTGAAGATTTTTAAAAAATAACAATTTTTTTCTTATAAATGAACTTGATCGACCGTCTAGAACTCGGGTTATTAACAATTAAAGTTTAGCGTTTTCTCCATCTAAAGCAATGGTAATGATCACATCAAAACGGTTTTTTGATAATAACTCGAAAACAACACTTAAACTTTTTTTGAAAAAAATCCAGGTTGTAGATTAACATTCGAGGAACATTTTAAAAGAAAAAAAAGACTTCACCGTCTAGTTCAGGAGAAAAAAAATTGTGAATATTAAATTGTAAATTGAGTGCTTGTGTTCAGCCTGAACTGCGGTACAAACGCTAGTATGCATTATTGCTAAGTATACTAGTGTGCACATATATATACGGAATGTGGATTGAATCAGGGCCGTATGAAATTTCTGACGCAATTGAAAACAAATAATGAAGCCCCTTTTTGATACGGCACCCAGCGCTAGTAATACCTTAAAAACAAGTAAATTCCGTGGCGTTTATTGACATCATTTCCGGGCCTCGGCAACAATTGTCGACTCGTTCCTCGTGTCGCTGACACCCGAACGATCGTACCGACGACTTCAGCACACCCCATACATGCTCATTCCCGTCCCTCCTTTCTTATCCGCGCCCGATGATCTTCCTTCCCCACGTTATCGTCCGTAATGACAGCCGTCCGCGGAAGCGGCGGCTGGGTGTACGGCAATTTTTTTCATTACACACTACGGTACCGATACCTGCAGTCCGATTCGCCGTATAAGAAGTCGTGTGTGCGTAAGGACCCGGCGTTAATTCGCCGGGACCGTTGCGTGAGCGTGTTCTCCGCGAGCGATTCGATCGCAGAGTTGCCGCTGAGAATCGGCCTGTGTTCGCTCACGTGACCGCGAAGATGTGGCATCGGAGGACGTGCTACTTTGCGGCCTCTTTGATCTCCATTGTATTCTTTACATTGTTTTACGGCCGCGATGGGTAATGGAGGAAGTGAGAGGTGGCTGCGTCTCTCACGAAACGGTATCGACGCGGCGCGGGGAATGGCAGAAATTGGAAAGAATATGTGGCGTTGTTTTATGACAATGGCGCGATGATAATTACCGTTGCGCTAATGACGCCGGAGCGGAGAGCGTGAAACTTTCGAATCAATTTACGGTCGTGTTATGGTGATCAGCGTGTTATACCGTTTCTATCTCGTCATCGGGCAAGGTATCGTTGACTCGTTACTAAATGAAATCTATCAGGAGACGAGAAAGGCTTGCAGGTAGAACGGCGCAATTCAAGATGAACTTTTGACCCTCTGGGTGATGTAACGATATGTTGACGCCCATTTCCCGAAGTTCAATCTGGAATCGAGACGTTCCGCTTATTACATTTGAATTAGAGGCGAAGAGAGGCTAGTTATCCACGAAAGAATTCGCGTTCAGCAGTGGTCTATGAATACACGCGCGTTCATGCCGGCGACTGGACCGCGCAAAATTCCGCGCACGTCCGTCACCGTAAATCCAACGATCAACGACGCGCTGCGTCCCTCGCGGCGTCGCTCGCGGCTACCTGTGGCGTCGCGCAAAGAGCAAGTGAAAAGCGGAACAACGAAAAACCGCGAGCGAGCACGCGCCCCGCGGACATCCCTGTCTGCGCGGAGCACGGAAAGAGAGCGAGCGGTTGCCGGAAGAGGGACGAGGAGGAGGAGGAGGAGGAGAAGGAGGTGGAGGCAAAAAGTGACGGAAAGACAGAGAGGGAGTGGGGGAGAGAGGAAATTTGGGAAAAAGCCGGAGGAGGGAAAAGGTTTGCCCGTTTGCGTCGATGGGATGAGCGTGTACAAATAAAGCTGGCCGGACTAAAAAGCGTCGTTCCCGGCCGGACGAGCGATTCGTTAAGCGATAATGATGAGCCAATAACAGAATGCGTCAACAGACTCTCTCTCGGCCCTGCCCGCGGGAGCTTGCATGCGTTCGGGTGGCTGTGTAAACGTGAAACAATCCGATTCCCTCGCGCGCGATTCGCACGCGCGTGCACTGTGCCGCCGCACCCTCTCTAGCTCGCTCACTTGCCACGCTCATCCCTCTCGCTGTCGCTCGCTCTCCGTTCCTCGTTGTCCGCTCTCCCGTGCCACGCCGCGCGCGCACCCTCACTTTTCGTCCACGCCTCTCTGTCCCTCTATCCACGCCGGAGTGGCCGGCATCAATTTATCGTAAATAAATAAATCTATTTATCCGTGCGCCAGGAAAGCGGCGTGGGACAACCGTGCACGCGCGCACGCCGAGCCGGGGAGGGAGAAAAAGGAGACAGAGTCAGTGGGCGCCCTTTCTCTTTATCTCTTATCGTCCCGTTCTCCTCCTCTCATCGTCCCTCTTCGACTGCCTCCACACTCGTCCCTGTCGGCCAACTACACCTCTTTCGGCGAGTATCGACACAATAGTTTAAACATTAGACCGCTGAATAAAATATTAGCGCGTGTTTGGTACGTGTCGACAATCGGACGAGGATGCGGGGTGTAGAAGAGAGAGAGAGAGAGAGAGAGTAGGGGTTGGTGCTGATGGTGTGAGAGGGTGTGAACTGACGTACGTGCGTACGCGTATGTGTGTATATTTGTCTATACATATAGCGCGGCGCGTGTTTTTGCGAGAGGGGCAACGCGTTTGTATAACAATTAACACGTGCGGTCGGCGATCCGGCCACTGCATCTCACTCTCCTCTCTCTTCCTCTTTTTACCCGTCACCTCTTTTCCTATGTTTATCACACTCTCATGCGCCTATTTATCTTCATCACGCCACGCTGCGCTTTTGATCTTTCTATCTGTCCATCTCTACCTATTTATCCCGCGCTCGCGTTCTCTACCCCTTCCTCTTCCTCGTTCTCATTTCCAGTGTCCGACATATTTTAAGAAGCGCGCGTGATACTTTGCCGACATTCATCCCCGATAATTCACGTCATGCTTCAGGTCCAACTGCCGTACTCTAGAACGATCTGTATCTGTGCAGTTCCGACAAAAAAATCTTGTTTCTTTCGATTGGATCAGTTCACCGCAGTAGCACTTGCGCTTGCATCCGACGCATTCCTTTACTTTAAGCGGACGCGTACGACTTTTCTGCAGTCGCCACGCAAGCGTGTTGCATCAACATCCAATCCTACTCGTATCACAACCGTGTATCCCGCCTAGAGGATGATGCCGGGAAAAAGGATCAGGCTGGACTGTAATTCGGCGGTGACACGCCTAAAAGCTTTTCGCGAACGGGGATCCTCGTAAGAGAATGAAGAGAAAGAGACTGGCGGGAGTAAGGGAGAAGTGAAGAGAAGCAGGTCCCTTCTATCCACCCCTCCCAGCGTATCCACCCCTCAGCATCATACCCTCTCCGCCTCTCCCACTGCCGACGTTAATTTAGACGAATTTCATTAGAACAAACGAACTTTGCTAATCCGCGCTAATCTGATTAGAAATTTGCCGTGGCGCTGCATTCTGCCGCGTGAAACTCCAGCCAGCCAGCGGCGTCTGGTTGGCGTTCGGCGTCGACGAGAGTGCGACATAGCCGGCGACTCGTTCTCGTCCTGTCGTGTTGACTGAAATCCCCGTGCCTATGTCCTATACCTCTTCCTTTTTGTTACAGTCACTCGTCACTCTCCCTCGGAGTTCCTCTCCTCCATCCGCTCTCTCTCTCTCTCTCTCTCTCTCTCTCTCCCTGTCTGTCCACCCTTCTCACTCTTACACTCTGGCCCCATCTTTCTTTCCTACCAAAGTTCCGCACCTTGCTCCCCCTCTACTTCTGCACCGCTTGTTAACTTTACTCGATATCTCTTTCTATCCCTTTCCGTCTTTTTCTTCCCGTACGTCGTGAGTTTTAGTTGCGCTTAGTAACTGTGTCTCTCTCTCATCGTTCGTCTTTTTCAGTCTCCTGCTCTCCCTCTTTTTTCTGTCCCGTTCCCTCATCTCCGCTCGCTCCGGCACATGGCTGGCTGCTTGGTTCGCCCACGCCTATATCGTTGCCCGGCAAATATTTGCAGGAATTAGCCCCCGGTAGACTACCTCGTAAATCCTCGGCCGTAAGGTCCTCCTCGTGGCTTTTTACACTAGAGTGCCTAGGAATGGCGCAAGGACTCTCGCGAATTTAAACTCTCGAGTTGCGAGAACTCGAGAGGCAATGGGAAAATGTGTGTAGGGAATGTAGAGAGTGGAGTGTACGCGTCTGTCTGTGTCGGTCCTCAAATCCTGCCCGGTTCCGCGCCGGCTCGTCTTGATTCTTTGCTTCGGGATTTAGATGGAGCGTCTCGCCGGGCTGGTTCGAAATGGTCGTTAGAGAGGTGGCATTGCGTTAAATTTGTCCGGGTCGGGGTATTAAATATGTTTACCAAAGTAATTCTGTGATAACGAGCGACATATGCGGGGTTCAGATATGTTTCACGGGGCAGAAGTTATGGGCGTGCAAATAAGGGGACTGTCAATTTAAAAGCGAAGCGGAGAATTCTGTCAAAGGGTGCGTGAATTTAGGGAAAACTTTCTGCCGGGGTACGTGTGCGATGGAATCGAAGGGAACTTATTCTGGTACTGCTGTGGCATTACTTATTCTTGGTACACGCGGCGAAAAAATATTCCCCATCTATATAGATGGCGGCCGTACGATTCCAAGTTATTAATCCGGCGAATCTAATCGTCTGCGATGATCTTTTCGATGGTTAAAAAAACAATTGAAGAAACTCTTGACTATCCGCACCAACCATGGCAACCATCAGTGCCGAACGAAAGAAACGAAAAAATCGCAGAAAACCACGTGCCGAACGGACAAGAAACGAAATAGCAGGTTTTCTGCGAGGGAGATAGAGAGAGAGTGAGAGAACAAAGAGAGTGCGCGGCGTTATTGTTACCGCGGGAACTTCGGCTATTTTCCAGCGAAACAAGTTACTCGAAAACTTTCAGCCGCGCCGGACGGAGGAAAGTTTGGGCGACGAGGAGAAGGACCCCGGACTCTCTCATCTTTCTCTCCCTTCAGACCCTCCCACGCTCCTTCTCTCCGTTCTCTTTTCATCCCATCCGCGCCACACTTTTTGTGACGTCGAAGCCGGGATCGCGGACGCGACGAATTTCGTTCTCTTCCTCGACGAAATGAGAACGAAAATTAAATCATTCGCTCGATTTGTCGGCAGTGGAGGTGCGACCTCGTTGGAGAGAGCCGGGAGGGTTGTCAGCGGCAGAGGGTCCAGCGCGAGAATGAGGGTGGGTGGCCGAGGGAGAGGACAGGCGGGGGAGCCGGAGAAGACAATCGATCGACGACAAATGTTTCTGTATGAACCACCCAGCGGATTATTTATCACTACGCGAATAGAAATTCACGTCGCCAATCTCCTTTTATTATGTCCGACAGTCGAAATTGTCAACGTATCGACCAACGCCAATCCATCTTCCTTCGACGATCGCTAATATTATAGACGTTCTCAATATAATAAAGCACGTTTGCGAGTGCGCGTTCTCGCGACGAACGTCTTCATACAGCATCCGAGGGCCGTGGCGGCTTGAGAAGATCTTCTCCTGGTCGGACGATCGGGAAAGGCACGAGAGGTAGCTCGTGAAAAATTCAGTGCGGCCAGCGCGGCGGGTAATTTGAAAGCAGTTAATAGCGGGCAATGGCGATGCGGAAGAGAGCGGGGCCAGAGAAGACTAGTCAGACAGGGAGACTAGGCGGGCAAGGGAGAATCAGATGCGGCGAGACACGAGCAGATAGAAAGAGAGAAGGTCCCGCGGAGGGGTGCAAAGGGTTGTGCGTGGGAGGATAGTAACTAGCGTGCGAGAGAGAGGAAAGAGCAGTGTATATCGCGCCACGAGCCTGGGCCATATTTAATTCAAAATCCCTCCTCGACCCACCGACCGTGTAGGTGCCTGTGTCTTCTTGTCTAGTGTAGAGAGAGTTGAGGCAGAGAAAGATGGAGAGCTGGCGGGGGTGTAGATGAGGGGGGAAATGATGAGCGAGTGGGTGCCAGCTGCATAGAGGGAGTGAAGAGAGCGAGAGAGAATGAGGAAGGGTGAGAGAGGGTGAGATGCACGCTCGAAGGCCTCATTTCCATTAGCGGCATGCATCATAGAGAACTGGCTGGCCAGGGCTGCCGCGCGTCGAAACAAATTGAGACGCGGACGGCAGCCTGACGCCGCCGATGCCGACGACTTTGCGCTCCGCTCATCTTGGCGCGACCCTTTCGCAGCGCGCGATCCCGTTGGCCAGGTTAGGAAAGTCGAGCAAACACGGGAAAAATTGATAGGCGCCGGTGGAATGCTTCGAAGCACGAGGGTAATGCAACGAGGAGAGCATGGAGGACAACAGTGGATGATAGAACGAGACCAATGACAGAGACAATCCTTCAGGAAGTACCCGATTTGACTACGACGAGAGTGCAGTCGTACGCAAACTCTTTGCACACGCTCGCAGCGCAACTTCGTCCAGACGCGGTAACGTCGACCGTTCCGCATCTCCCGACAAGTGAATTATGCATCGATCCAAAGGAACCGGCCGGATAATCGGAACCGTGCGCATAGGAGAAATGACGAAAGACATAAATTACGATTCGTCTCTATCGACTCCGAAGCCTCGCCCGTCGCTTTGCTCCGCATTTCGACGGAACGCGTACGAGGAATCCTGCGCGGAAATAAATGATGAGAATTAGGAACGAGTGCAAGTGGAAGAAGGGAGGAAAGCGTAAGAGGTTGCCCCTTGCAATTTTCTCGTCAATGCAACCGTCAACTGGCGCGCGTCGTGTATACTTCGACATCGTCCCTCTCTCGTTCTCTCTCCCGCGACTGCACCAACCACCACGGAGACACGAGACAATGAAAAATGCAGAGGGCACGATATGTTACTCGCAGTGCGTCTAACTTACAACTGCAACCGTCTCGGTCCCTCTCCCCTATCTCTCTCGTTTCGTAACTTGATTTTCCCTCTCTCTCTCTCTCTCTCTCGCCGTCGTTGTCTCCGCTCAATAATTCTTTGTGCGGTTTGGCCGAGATGCGTGCACACCCCCACGCGTTGCTTATTTTGCGAAATTGCCGCAATGCCGTCCCCTGGCGTCACTGCTAACCTGCCACGTCATTATTTGGCCACGCGAGTCATTTCTTTGCCCCTCCTGTGGACGTCATTTATCGTTAAATATACATTAACGGGAGCACTTTTGTTGCGGCCGACAACTAGCCGAAAGTTGTCTACGTAAAATGTTCTCCTTTTACTTCACGCGCCTTGACCTCTCGTCGCTTATTAAACTGAATACTTCATTCTCTGCTAAACTTATTTTAAGAACATTTTATGACAAGCCAGTGATATGAGGAATGGAGTAGGTTTTTCGAATTTATATGTGTGACGGGAAATTTGTATTGTCTCGATGCATTCGTGACTCGAAACAGAAAATTCGTCAATGGTATCATGACCGAGTATCGTAGATCGTAGATGTTAAAGCAGGTTCGCCGGCTGCGTCCTGAAGGTCTCGTTCCGCTACAGACATGTCCACTCGTCGCTAAAATATTTATCGAAGGATCCCGCGGCAAACTTAGCTGCTACCTCGCCGTTCCATGCGAAAGAGAGTAGAATTTCAAGAAGAATAGGTCAACGAGAAAGAGAATCCTTTAACTCTTTATTCGACGTCCAACTGCTCCATTAATTGTCAGACACTAGCGGACGATAATTGCTCATCGAGAAATATACAACTATATCCGCGTCGCAGAAAATGTGAGTTTGACTTTACCGACGACCCATCGCGTACAATTATTACGCTATCGTCCGTCATATCTAGCCGGCGTGCAACTCCGTCGAGCGTCAGAATGGAGCGAACTCCACTCGACCGAGCGGGAAAAAACGGATGGAGATAGATAGACGAAAGTGATGAAAGAGAGTCGAAATCGGCAGCGGTAGGGGGAGGAGACACGCAGGTACGCGAGCCAAAGTGAAATATACATGCGGCAAGGCGGAGAGAGAGAGAGAGAGAGAGAGAGAGAGAGAGAGAGAGAGAGAGAGAGAGAGAGTAAAACAGACAGAGGAGAGAGACGAAGGCACGGGATGAGGAAAAGTGAGAGGAAGGTTAGCCTCGATTGGCCCGTATCAAACTGGGAAGCGCCGATGAGACCCTTAAAAATTAATTTGAAAAGTCGGCCGCCGCCGGCCGGGTCGAGGGAAATGATAGAGCGGGACAGAACGAGAGACGTTACCCGTAACGTCCGGTATATGAAAAGTCCCGTACTCGCGGCGGGTATTGCTGCGAGGAGATGACTGGCGGGAGGAGAGGAGATGGTGAGGATCTCGCGCACGCCGCACGCGGGGAGGAAACTTTTCAAATGAGCCAACTTTGCGTGTGTCTTGCGCTTTTGGGGCCGCGTCTCTCGCAACCCCTTTTCACCGGGAGGAAAGCCTCACATATTAGCAAAGTTCCCCGGTAGACGCGGCCTGCCTCCGCCGATTTAGCCCTCCTCGGCCCGACGGATCCTACTCGATCCTCTTCTTTGCCCCCGCTGCCGAGAGACGCCTACTCGCGGTGAGGAGGATTTTTGCCGCGCTGCACACTCCCGTCCGCGCGCCGCTCGAGGAAGCGGCGGATGCGGGTGCGGGTGCGGATGCGTTCCGCGCCGCGTTACTTCGTTTTCTACGATATTAGCCGGCGAGGATGATGTTTAGTTTCAGCACTTTTCTCGTCCCGGCCAAATCGGGTCTTTCTTAATTCGCGGTCTTCGTATTTCGAGTTGGTCGCCATGCGACGGACGTTGAAGAAGTCTAATGAAGCTTTTCGGCATCAAAGGATAATTTTTTCAAAAAGTTATTTGCATCGCCTGCGAGCGTCTGTATAGATGCAGTCCGAAAATGCTTTCACCCGTGGCCGTGCATCGAAGTTTAATCAGTCGAATATGCGGAATCATCTTTTCTTCTCCCGCGGAACACGTAAGTGGACGACACTAAGGCGCAATGGCACAAGTATGTACTACTTTTCCAACGACGACGTCGACGAAGAGACTCTGTATTCCGGGTAACAAAGGTCCGAGGGGCTCAGGCCGCAGGGAACTACCGACGGCATGTGCCACAGGTGTCTCTCCAAAGTTTTTATATTTTCGCGGCGCATCGATTCGGACGGTGCACACTCGGATTTCCTCCACCCTTTCCTATCAACTGTAAACGTCGCCATGTAGGCAATCGACAAATCTCCTAATAGGAAACGATCGATAATACTCTCTCCTACACATACCCGTTGTACATTCCACATGATCGCCACAAGTGTATGACATAATGCACGTATATGATGCAAATCAATCGATTCGTACATTCTTTTCACACTTCAATATCCTCATTTACCGTATCTCTACCCAATTGTCCCCAGAAACAAAGTGAGTAATCCTAATTCGAAGCAATCCAGTTCTGAACAATGCTAATTCTCTCGCCTTCTTCTCCGAGACTTTACGATCAAATGAACGAAGACGAAGGAATAGGAGCGAGCGAGGCGTGCGAGTCCGCGCCTCTAGCCGCAAAAATGTTTCCGAACGGCTCGCAGTATATGGACGTCGTCTCGCGTCTTTGTTCCGTGAAAACTGCCACGCGAGACAAAACCCGCGCTGCGTTTACGCCCAGTCGCGAGCAAACTACGGCAAACTACCGCATCCGGTTTGCCGAGAGGAGCTTTTGCCTCGCTTGCCCGTATCCGCTGAGTCCCGAGCGGATCTTGCCCGTTTTGTCTTCTTCGAGTCGAGAGGAAGGGGGAAGGGGAAAAAATCGCCATAAATTCAGAGTCGAAGTTCTGACGGAATAGAAATCGGTGTTGCGAGGCTCGCATGAAGGATAGATTTTCTTGGGAACAGGAGTTTGTGGAAACACGGGGCGAACTCCGACTATTTGTATGGCTTCCTATCCATTTATTATTCAAGAACGTCTGCCGACGGAAAATGTCATTAACTGCGGGAATTGTTATTTGTACCGTTGCACGTCTTACGAGGAAATCGGGGCAAGCGTCTGGATCAGACTTGATTCTCCGTGAAATGTATTGTTAAGCATCAAAATCCGAGGGACCCGACTTCTTTTGTATGCGCCCGTTTACATGTCTTGTGGCTGAAACATGCCGTGGAGCATTTTAGACAATATCGGACTAACATTAAAAAGTACAGGTCTGTTGGATCTTGGCGCTAAACATAATTTTCCAAAGAGAATCAAATCGGATCCGGGCACTTGCCTACATTCCCTTTTGTTAGTATTCCGAAACAATGAATTACACCGCATGCGCGTTGATAGAGCGAAACAAAAAGGATCGAACGAAATGATAGGTCTGAAAGATATTAATAAACTTGATATGATCAGCGAACGACGAGCGAATACTGACGATTGACTATTTTCTGTTTCAGGCCAAGTTGTTGGAATCGTCCCACGCTTGGCTCGGCGCCTCCACCTCCAGTATAGCAGGTGAGTTTTCAACGTTTTTTCTACTCTTTTCACGCCGCGGCCGACGCGCCCGGTCATAACCACGCACAACAATTGAAAGCATTTCAGGAGAGGAATATCAAGGCGCTCGCCAGAGCAGCTCCTACCCCATTCTCCTTTCGCGTCTAAAAGTCGAACTCGATACTCTCGATAGGACGACGAATCGGCGCGTTCCCGACGTCGCTGTTAACGCTCGTAAAATTACTCGTCGGCGCGTAAAATTATTACTAATAACGACGTCATCTTAGTCGTCGCTCTCGCCGTTTCTGATAAAAGGAGAACGAGAACGGTGGTGGTTATAACAGCGAGCGGGGTGGTGTGATCGTGAGACGAAGGAGGTCGGGAGAGGTGATGTAGTGGGTGGATGTAGGGAAGAAGAAACGGGAGCGAGGACGTCGTGAGGCAGAGGAGAGGAGGAGGTGACGTTGAAGAAGGAAGCGAGGAGGAGGAGCAGGAGGAGGAAAGGAGAGCGCGCGTCATTACCCCGGCAATAATAAAGCGGAGGAATGCGTTTTGCTTTAATATAGAAAGCAATTTAGATAGACGACGAAGTGGCCGACGGTTAATAGTGCCGATAACACGTTCGCGATTTGCCCTGCTCGCTACCCGCACACAAATGCATTCGTGCACTCTCGCCTACATTCTTATACGCTCGGCATCGCCAACGAGGCGAGTACGTACGATGTCTTGCCCCGACTGCCGTTTCCACTGACGCGCGCAGAAGCTTCGTGTGCGAGACTCGGGACTGGATGCACGTTATGCGCACGTCCTACGAATATCGCGATAAATCTGTCTGTCCCGTAAATTATACACTATTTAGATTAAACGGTATATGATATCATAATCTCTACTTTGCGCGTCGCGTGATATATAGGTTTTATTGCGCGATTTATATGTAGGCGGTGTCCGCTTGCATTTTAACACTTAATCATCGGCCCGCTGCTCGTATATTTCGATCGTCCTCGACATACGCTCGGTTGTTCCGAATTTGAGGAACGATTCCGAGTTCCGTCGTTCCGCGTTCAGTTCGCGCGCGTGCAATGCCTCTCCACTTTTTTCACCGTCTTAATCATTTTCGAGTTTCCGCTTGCAGCATACAATCAGCTAGATCGACATTTTCAAACTCTCAGAATCCCGTACATCAACGCTCCACTTTTCATTCGTCCGACGTTTTGCCTTAAAATTGTCTTAATTACGCAATCCTCGCTCGCGCCGTCAAATCTACATCCGACCCACATCGATTCGAACCAGCGTGCACGTTCGCAGAAGACATAGAGCGGGCTATTCTCGACTGGTAAAGGTTCGCGTGTCCGTCCACGTCGCTTGTACGTCGCCTCGTATGTGTCCCATAACTCGACCGCTCTATTCAGCCGTAACTCGTAAGGCTCGTTCGCCCCGCGCGTATGTAACTCGTAACTCTCGTTCGCGACTCCATGAGCGTAAACGGGGCGATACGCGTCGCGAATTGATCGGCGTGCGTTGTACCAACGGCGATCGAGCCTCGTCGTGGGACGGGTTTGTTCCTGACGCCCATAAGAAACCCCGGGATACGGAGTAGTGGCACGCGTCTTCGGGCTTCATTCACAGCGAACGCTAAGTACTGCGGCGTGCACGACATGACAATAGTCTGTTGTCTGCAATTCCAACTACTTTCTTGTCAGACCACCCCGTTTCAGAGTTGAGATGTGTGTGCATGTGTGTGTGTGTGCTGGGGAGTGTGAAAGTGGTTTGAGTAAAAAATATAGTTCCATGAAGTTATATTGCGATTTAAATCAAGTATTCACTTTTTGTTAGATCGTCGACTTGGACCAGTTTCATAATCAGAGTTGATCGATACTTTTCGATTACGATCGATCTCCGTCGTTTCACCACCGCAAACTCGTTCTCCGGCGGCTTTCTTCCGTTACGCGCGATATCGACCATTTAACAATTTCCTTTCTCACACCACAGAATCCGAAGCGAGAGGGCAATTACGTGCTCGCCGAGGAAAGAAATCCCCCGATCGCGCGTCCACGCTCACTGCATTATTACGACCCGCCAACGCGTTCCCCAATTGTTCCAACTTCAACAGTCCCAACCCAACGCAAACCCGCTAATGCTTCTCCGTCGTTTCGTGAGAGATCGTTCCCCGTTTTCCCCGACTTTTACGCAGCCTCGACCGATCGTATCTCTTACAATCTTACATACCCCGCGCTAAACAAAAGCGACGATCCTGTGTGCGCGTGAGAGACTGAACGAGACTGAGCGAGTGTGGGTAACGGGAATGAGAAAAAGGTAGAGCGACTGTGTTTGTCCAGCCTGTGACCGTCTTCAATCTTTAGGGTCCCACTCGCCTAACGACCAAATTTCAGGGACAGATTTCGCGCAGGGGAATTATATAGATCGAAAGAGAGTGGGAAGTTGAAAGAGGGAGGGAGAGAGAGAGAGAGAAGGGAGAATGAAAGGGAACGAGGAAAGAGACGAAAGAGTGTGGAGAGAGTCGAAATCGCTGACTATTTTCTAGCTGACTATACGACCCTGCTGAAGCTGAAGGCGCCCACGTGGACGCGGCACGATCTGCAGGAAGCGATCGAGGCGGTGGTGACGCAGAAGATGAGATTCACCCAGGCGTCGACCAAATACGGAATACCGAAGGGCACCCTCTACGACAACATCCTCGGCAAATCGAAGAGGATGATGGTCCTCGAAGAGGCGGGCCTCACTTCGAGCGAGGAGACGGCCGTGCTCGAATTCTGCTGCGACATCAGCGTCAGTCCGTACAATCGGCGAACGAAGAAGTCGCTCAACGCGATCCTGACGTTCGTCGAGAAGCTCAGGCGAAAGCGAGATCCAGGTTTCGTTTTCACCGGACTGTCGGGCTTTCGCTGGTGGTGGGCGTTCTGTAAGAAGCACTCGATAGTGTCGCTCTATTTTAACGACGAGAACGAGAACGAATGACCATGAGCGCAAGACCTCCGGCCACGTCTGTTGTCTCCGATGGAGAACGTCAGCGCCGTGCACTCAGGGAAAATTTGACACGACGTTAATGTCATCCGACTGGGTCGAATCTTACGTGCCTTCGTGTTTGGCTAGAGTTATTGTTGTCAGCATGTAGTTCTCTAGAATGCATGTCGACTTTGCGGACCTGCGTGGAGATGTAATGTTAAGTTTGTTGGTTGTAGAATTTTTATATAAATAGTATCTATATTTCGAGAGAATTTATGTCGTTCGGAGTCGAGACGTTGCGAGTTCGAATGTTACGAAATTATTCGGAAGGGTTATTGCGAGCGCAGAGTCTGTGTGAATTATAGGAAATTGAATGAGAGTCTTGTTTGGAAAAAAAATGAAAAATCATTATCAACCGTGGCCGTGGGCGAAGTGAACGTGCCAGAATCTCTGAGTGCAGGGACAGAGAGGATGCGACTTGCATTCTTGTTCGGGCAAAATTGAGAGCGCTCCGGGCACGAGGAATGATAAATTATTTTCAAGAATGAAGTAGCCAGCAACGGTCACAGTGGTTCGAATTTTGCCTGGCTTTATTTGAACCACCACTCGAACGATGCACTCGCATTCTCCCAGACCGCTCGGCGTCTGCATCTTCACGTCTCATTCTTTCCGTGCTTAACGCGAGCATAATACGAGATACGTCAACGTTGTGTCATCTAATTATAAAAGACAAGTTTGAAGAGAACGTAACAAATTCGCACCGTACGACGTCACGCTCACCACAATGTGAATTACAGACACTTCATCGGAGATTACAAACGTCATCGTCGCAGTGTCGATGATCTACTAATAAATCAGTGCCTTGCGATCTCTGAACACGGTCGGACCTTCCTACGGAACTTTGACAATTTTCCTCGGTCATTAATGTTTCCTACGATCAGAGATCGATCGTGACTAGATATAAATCGCGAGCGAGCGTTAAATGAGTTTATTAATATAGAATAACACTAGCCGCCGACGAACATTATCGTGCCGATCAACGCGATCGACACGAGCCAGTGCCTTCGATCGTCTTCCATTCAATTATATATATTTTTAAAAAATTAAACTACGGGAAACCATTTCCATTCCACGTTTTGCCGCGTCATTCCATTCGGACCAATTTATCGTGTAATACTGTACATATATAGAATAACGAAACGTATGTATATGAAAACGCGCGTGCGAACAAACTGTGTCCTTACTTAAAACAGCGGGTCAGCATATTTTCGCGCATGGGATCATCGTCCCCGACGATTTGATTTTCTGAACGAGACCTGTGTCGCGATCATCGAGCAACGATGAATCGTCGATCAGTGAATTATCGACGGGGACGGGCATTCTCATCGACGTGGGAAACTGGCTCTAATGCGATGAGTTAGTCAGCGTGTTAGTCAACTGAGGTTTGCTTCCCTTGCGACACACGTGAGGAGTTAATATCGTCGTAATCGGAGTTGTGCCGTACGCGCGACGTTACTGTGCCACGAAAAGCTTCTTTTCCAGCCAGTCCCGGTAATTCGTCCTGTTACGAGACCTCCTTCATCGCTGATTATCGTCGAATACGTCAGTTCGTTAGAATGATCTTCTAGATTGGAGTGTCTTGATCCGTGGATATGATATTCTCGAAACGCGTAGATTTTTTATGCTTCGCTCGTTTGGCTGGAAGTTGAGGCTACTTTGGAGAACGACGCTACATTATGCTTTCTACTGTTCTATCGAGTTAAATTCCATGTCATCTCCATTCGTCTCCGAAGAAACGGGCTTTTGATATTACCTTGTATCGCATGTGCTACGTACTATGACTTTTCTCATAGCATCATTGGTCTCTCGAAAATTTCAACTTCACGTACGGCTAATGATTAACCCGAACGACCCATGAACGTTTTGTATAATCGTTAACGTTGCCGCGTTCCGACACACTACCTCCGATCGTCGATAACGAAAAAAGAGACGTTTCCCTCACTTTGTCTCGTTGACATGCGATGGTCGGTATTCGATCGGGTATCGCTGATTATTCAGTGTATTTATGACCTCGGTGTAGCGTCTAATTTTTTTAAAGCATAATAATTATAACAATTGGCCCACCCATGATTTCGTCGGATATTACAAGCGTTCAAGAGGCGACTCCGGGACTGGGCGTTTTGTAAGAAACCTGAAGATATTCTATTTACAGCTGCTAAGCTTGAGACGACGAGAGAGAACGGAGAGAATATGAGAACTGTATTTTCGTTCGATTATCTTGTTTCGCGTGTCACCGTTCGCGTTCTTGTACAAACTTTGCTCAAAGATCGTGTAGCCTGTTCGCATGCTATGTTTCTATTAGAAAAAAAAAAACAGAATGTTAGAACGTGTTTGCGTGTTACATCCCGATTGTCTCGACGCGCATCTTCGTCACGATTGTTATGCAAGCGGACTCGCGGGCGGTTAATTAATTTTTAGCATGAATTTTTGTAATGATGCGAGAGAATGCACTCCGAGTGCGACACTTCGAATAATATTTTGACTCTAGCGTAAGATAGTGTGCGTATGAGAGAGCGGCGCTGTGAGTGAAAAAGAGAGGAGCGATACGGAGTGAATGGAAAAAAGTAATGATTGCGTGAGTGGAATCTAATAATGTACGCGTTATGACATTCCTAGTGCGAGGGATTTCCCTGGCAGTAGCTACACCTGTAAGAAATGGCTACGCATTGGTGCTACGACTAGACAACGGCGTCGAGCGAATATGTCGGTCCATAATTCGCAGACCCTGCGTGTTTCCCTCATTGCTGCGCTGAAATGGGTCCAGCCAACAGTTCGATCGACGCGCGAAACTGAGACCGTGCGCGATCTAATCTAATCTAAGCTGAAAAACTTTTATATACACGGAGCTTATCAATTTTCATTCGTTCGAATTAAAGGTAACGCTATTAACGAAAGCGTAACGGGCAAAAGACCAGCGATAGCGGTGGACTTTTGTCCGACAGCATCGCGACCAGTTCTTTAACGCGCTTAACCCCCCCTCCACTTTATTTTTTTTTTTTTTTTTTTATCGAACCAACACTCAACATCGACGTCAACGGGAAGAAATTGATATTGTCGGGCGAAAGAAAATTGTGGCTGGCGTCGAAATTGAAGGAATACTCGAATACGTTAATCGACAGCTCAATATGGCGACGGCCGGAGAGAAGGAAGTGTACGACGAACGGGATCTTTTTCGAGTCACCCCCGCTTTCGGCGTCTAAAGATAGATCCTACGTGGCGCGCGCGCATAGCCGTACGCGTTTTTCCAATTAATTGTATTAATCATCAAATTGGAGGAGGCTTAATTAAACCCAATAACTTAACTATTAAATAATCGTTGCGAATTGAGGCCATCTGTGGCATACCGGGTGCTCGTGAGGCGACGACGCTTTGCTCGCGGACGTCTCGAGTCGTCTCTGTGCCGGTTGCTTTCTCATTTCAGCCGCGCGTTTTTCGTGCCGTTCGGCTAAAAACGGACCTTTTCGAAATTTCGAGGAGTGGCTGTTTCTAGTTTTCAGAACCCGGACCGGACGTCGTTTGTTTTTCAATGTTTGCTTTAGGCGCTTTCATCTCTCGTTTGGCTGTTTCCCTATTTTACTTCGGTTGAACTGTGCGCTCGCGTCACGAGAGTCTAGTTCATACTATATGTATATATCATATATTATACCATACGTGAGTATGGTATTCATCGCGCAGAAAATTTCATCTGTTGCAGAGAATCCGTCGTAGAATGAAAGATTCTAAATTTTCCACTTACACTCCCCTGCACGTTTGAAACTTGCGGCAAAACGACTCGAAACGTCGGCACGCATCGCGAAATGATGCAATTAGCTAAAGACGACCCCCGTTTTCACGGTCCAACTGTACTATGCGACACGATTTCTTCTCGATACATTTCTTTCCTTTTTTGTATTAACGCTGATCGAACTTGTTTCGTTAAAGATGTGACAGCACTTCGAGCAAGTGCGTGCGTGTGTGTAACCGTGATTGTTATGCCCCGGCGACAATACAATCGATACGTTACCCTTGACTCGCGACTTATTTCGTTATTACCCCCCTACTCGTTTACTTCTTTTAAGTTTGTCTTCCTTAAGCGATTTCACAGGAGTTCAGCTTAAACGAGGTATAAAACGCGCGGGCGCATTTTAAGAGAATATTTTAGTCTTTAAGCACGAGACCCACGTTTTTCGACACTCGCACGAAATATTTGTACATGTTCATTGCGCTGATGTTCGCCGACTTTCATGACTTTCCGTTTTGTACCACCCGATAGACCGGGCACACCGTGTGGCCAACAAAAGGCACATTCGTAAAGAAATACGATCTATACAGAACGCATGACGCGCGCGCGCGCGCGCTGCACTGAACGCAATCGGCCGACCCACGCGCTAATCGTATTTTGCCGGTTTTTTTGAGCGTGTAAAGACCGTAACCGTGGCCGGCACGAGCTACAATATCGGTTGTACAACCCAAATTGACGGCCTACGCACCGGGAGATATGTCCTGTCAAAAATATAGAGAAAAGCAGTTTGGCCGAAATATAGAAATTGCTAGGTCCTAGCACGCGGGATAGGAGCCAATCGATTTGTCGATTGTAAAAAGTGAACGGAAAATACGGACTGTTGAAAAAGCAGAGCGCGTCCTGAGAATTACTGTGTGTCCCTATCGCAAAAAATAAGATCCGTGTTTCGCTGAAAACCGAAAATGCAGAAAAAGTGGAACCATTCACCGACCAAACGTTTCGACAGAATTAGAACGCGACGGATAAAATGAACGTGATTGCACGTTACCGAAAGACATAGACCAGCAAGAACAGATTTGAGTTTCGCGACCATTTATCGATCAGACAGTTGGTCGAACAGTATTGCCCCGTAACAATGAACCCCCATGAAATGCCACCCCCTCGATCACGAGCTCAGTACTAATCTTATTTTTCCTTTTCTTTCTTTTTCCACGGGGGGACGTAAACTAGCAGACAGCTACCAGTACCAACTGCAGTCGATGTGGCAGAAATGCTGGAACACCAATCAGAGCCTGGTGCACAACCTACGTTTCCGGGAACGCGGTCCACTCAAGTCCTGGAGACCGGAGACCATGGCGGAGGCGATCTTCAGCGTGTTGAAGGAGGGACTTTCCCTCAGCCAAGCCGCAAGGTGAGTCCCACTTTTACCTTTCTTTTTTCACGATTTCACGTAACTTCACGTCGCGACATATATCTTTCCGCGTTTGGTTGATGTAAATTTTTGAACACGTCATCCGCATAAGTGCTATGCATTATTCGTACGTTTCGATACGTTTTAAAGTTATTTACGGCAGCTAAGGGCTCGGTAATCTTCGTGTCCAACTATCTTGTCAAATTATCGTATCATTCAGAGAAAATGGCTAAGAACTTTGAATTGTAAATATCGTCTATAGGCCACTGCATAGGGTAGTCGTTTCATACTGTATTATTTAAAACATATGATATCGTTTTCAAAGCGATCAGAATGCCGGCGATAGACCGACACGCTGATAAGGTGTTAATTATTGAGTTATGAAGTCGACGTCGAGCAGAGAAAGACGATTAATTCTAGGCGAGAAGCAGGAGTTTGTCGTGTTTCAAGGGGGGCCTCTCATGGGTTTCTCGTGTTACACGCATGGGAAACAATCGCCTATTCTTCCCGGCAAAGCGGTCGATTTAAAGCGTTTATAACCGCGTCATAAAACGTATATCACGTATGCGACGTAACTGGTCGCCGTTAAAGCTCCTTTTTCCATTCTCCCTTTTCCTCACCGTGCCCTCCGCCGCGCTCTCGTTTTTGCCCCTTGCGAACGAAGCCACACCCACGGTCCGGAGCTGTGCGCTTTACGATTCGCGCGAGCGCGATAATTTTTATCGCGGCCGATTTGCCCGGCTGATAGTGTCGACAATGTTGTCGCGGCTGTAAAAAGGAATAGAAAGGGCGAGGGGTGGCAAGGAAGAAAAGTACTCGCGGCAGATTGCGGGAGACGTCTTAATTAGTACATCAAGTGTCAAGTGAAATTCGACAATGCTTCGTCCCTGCGGAATATTCTGTCTTGAGTTTTCAACCTCATTTCCTATTACATACTCTGTGAACATCAATTTTGCCTATTATTTGATATTACTTTGCATCACAAGTTTGAGACAACAGAACTCAGAACCGTACGTCAGAATTCCTAATAATTCGCCGTCCACTTTCGACTGACACAGCATGCCAGTGTCACGTCGAAGAACACTCTTAGTTAAAGCAAACGAACGAATCTTCAACGCTTTTGAAAATTTTAAGTCTTTGGCTTTGTATATTTTCGTTTCGGCAGCGTGGTACTGTTCACTTCTGCGTATCGATCGCATCTTTGCGCTGCTAATTTTCCAACGTTTACCAAATACTGCAGGTTACGGCATCGGTTCATAATAAATGACCCCGAAGCTATTTGTACTTCTGACAAAACTTTTCGACAACGGTTCAGACAACAATTTTCGTCGACCGCGTCGATCGAATTTACATCGATTAATTTGCCGGGCAGAAAATGCTCATCCCCCCGTGTAATGCAGTCCGTTCACCAGCGCGCGCACTTACGCTACTCGATATGTGCCGCAATTTCTACCGCACACTAATCTGCTACTGTTTTCTCTGATTTGCAGGAAATACGACATACCCTATCCGACCTTCGTCCTCTACGCCAATCGGGTGCACAACATGCTTGGTCCTAGCGCCGATGGCGGGGCCGGTGAGTGTTAGTTGCCATTTTCAGTATCCTCTTGCGGCACTTCCGCTCCTCGCTACGTAAAATATCTTTAACAGAATTCACGAACTCACACTTTTGGCGTGTGCAAGCGCCGAAATTGTGAGCATTTTCCAGAGACCCCCGAACCAGCCTGAACCACATCCATACATAAATTGCAAAGTGTGTCGAAGAAAATGAAAATGTCAGTTCGTTAGGTTGTACAGTTTCCTATCGGGGAAATTATTCCAGATTCCTTTGAACGTGGAATCGATTGATTTTAGAATCCCCGAGCTCTTAGCCCCACGAGAGAAATAAAGCGTCGGGATTGAAGCGGGCGATAAAGCGACGTTAAAAGCCGATCGACCCTAACGATCGTCAAGAAAGAATTGTTCCCACGAACTGCCCGGTTACTCACCGTGGACATGTTCGCGTGACTCGGCCTATGCAATTAAGGAATGGCTGATAAAAGGTGACGATGATGACTATTCCGAAGGAGTATTCTTATAAACCGCAGTCTCGCGTAGGAATCGTGAAGAGTATCTTAGACGAACATTCAACATTTTCACCGTCAACGGGTTGCGCGTTAAACATAGCTTGGCACAACACGATCTGCTTTGTGAAACATTGTCTGAAAGGTTAACGGAACGGTATAAATTTGCTTGCAGATATCGTCGAGCGTTAACTTCCTCAGAACACTGTAAATTTGCCAACGAACAGCTCAACATAATGATACGATAGAGACACTGTCACAATCCTGTTCCTTTCCACTCCTATAACCTTTCGTTCAGATTGACCAATGAACGTCGAGTCTTAACGCTCCACTCTTAAAAATCGTTGATTTCAACCGGAAGAATGAATGAAAAACATGAAATATAGCGAGTAGCAGAGGGACCATCGCGAATATCCTCACCTTCCCGCTCGTTCCGGCATGAGAACGTCGTCCGTTTCCGTAGATCTCCGACCGAAGGGCAGAGGAAGGCCGCAGAGGATCCTTCTCGGCGTTTGGCCCGACGAGCACATCAGAGGCGTCATTCGCGCCGTTGTTTTCCGCGACGGCCACTCGCCGCACATCGTCAAGGAGGAGCCGGCCACGATGTACCCCAGTTTGGCGAATTATTCTGCCTGCAACGGACCGGAAGGAGCGGTTAGTCCAGGAGCCGCAGCCGCTGCCGCGGTTGCCGCGGTCGCTCAAGGTACACATAACAATATTTGGATCGCAAATTATAGACGGCCTCGGCGTGCAACACTGTATCGAGTTGTAAAACAAAGCCTATGGAATAATTACACGGCACACATCGTCAGCTGACGAACTTCCAGTACACTAGAGACGAGGAAAAAGTGAAAGTAAAGGCGAAGAGCATAGACGTACATGAACATTATGTTGCTAATAACTTTTTAGGCCTGCGGCATCGGATGCGCTTGTCGAGCTGTAAAACAATTCGATACAATGTTTACGTCATGCGTCGCGGGGTAAACAGCGATGGCACAAATATTCATGGCCATTATGTGTGTAAAATTATTTTCTAGGCCTGCGACATCAGATGTGCAGCATGGTAGCGGCCGCCCACTCCCAGCAGCATGACATGATGGCGACGAACCTCTCAACGAGCCTGTCAACAAACTTCTCGTCGAACTTGCAAGCGGCGATGCAGGCGAGCCAGCACCACAATAACAACAACGCCAGCGCTCTGAGTAGCAACAATGGGGCGGGCAACAACAACAACAACGGCAATTCACCCCTGAATCTCGGCCTGGCGAGTCCAGGCTCCGGTGGACCGCCGGAGAGTCCCATGGAGAGTCCATTGGCCAGTCCATTGGGTCCGCTGATGGACCCGAGTCACATACCGAGTAGCGTTGAGGTGGGAATCGGCGTCAGCGGCATGACCTACAAGCCAGCGCGGAACTTCGTCAGCCCGAGGCCGGAGAACCTCTTCCAGGAGGACATCGCGGACCTCGTCAAGAGTCCGCACGGTCTCAAGGACAAGGACAAGATTCCGGTGAAGCTGGAGCCGTTGACCGATTCGCGCTGCGAATAGTAAGATGAGAGGTGTTAGAGAGTGGAAGGATGAGAGAGGACTCCCTCGCGCAGGAGAGTGGCG